>JAANBB010000095.1:0-109808 GCA_014621425.1 Cylindrodendrum hubeiense | reverse complement strand
CTCACTTGCCTCTTCCACTTGCACGGCTGCCGTCCACGTCGGCACCCACCACCAGGCGAGATGATGGATGGGGGATCTACCCACGCCGGCCTCTGACCCAATTGCCCGAAGCCTGCCCACCCCCCTTGCCGCCTGTAGACGAATGGCTCACCTGGCATGAAGATTTTCTTTCTTCTGTGGCAGAAGGCCAGCCGGGCAGGTTGCCAACCGTAACTAGCTCAATGACTAATTCGGCCATTCCATTGGCGCGCATTTCTCTCCCCTCCACCGGGACTTGGCCGCAGATGTGACCGACCTGCCTCCCACCACGGCCCAGCAATCCGTTTGTGTTTTTTTCCTATAAGGAAGTTCATGCCGGCCTCTGCTCCGGAGCCCAGTGGGCTACCCCAGCTCCGAGGTCGGCTCGGTGTACGGTGTACCCCAACTTTTGGCTATCGGTGACCTTGGATTTGAAAGGGGAATGATGTAAACCTGGAAACTAGGCCATCCTGACCGATTGGATAGGGAGGCAGGTAGCGTAGGTAGGGCTGAGGAATGCCGAAGAAGGCATCTTGAGGTCCCTGCGGTTGTCACAATCCCGGGGAACCGCACGAGACACCCAGGCACCCAGGCACACAGGCACCTCCCGCCACCCGTCCCCCTTCCAAGTTCCCGCTTCTCCATATCCCTACCACCGCAGGCCAGGCACGCAGCTCGCATCTCCGGGGACCGGGAGTGGCATCTCGATACCCATGGAGTTTGTCTCCCAAGAATGCCAGCGCCGTCCCCCTGTGTGACTGCGCCAGCCTGCAATCCAGCAAGCCAAGTTCCCCAGTCAGCGGCTGAGCTTGCCGGCCCAGCAACGACGGTTGCTTGAGACATTTTTCTTATCTCGGCCGGAGTTGAGCGACATCAGGGCTTCTGCTCACCCTTAACCTCTAGAGGACGAGTGCCGTGACGTGCTGCAGATGGCGCGCATCATGTGGGATTCGTACCAGGGAGGGGGAGGCAACATGTGCGACTGCATCTGCGAGAAGCGGCTAACCAAGGATACAAGCGGACTTGGCAGGCGTAGCAATTTGCCATGCTCGCTCCCCTTGCCCATGATTTATTACTCCGGGCGCCGTCATGAGTGGGCGTTCTGCGTATGTACATTTCCAGGCCACCATGGCCAACGTCGCAATACAGATGATTGGCCGGGGTCCGCGCCGTCGCTGGGACCTCACGGCTGGCTTCGTTTCCCCTGTCAATGGCAAATGGCCATGGAGACGGCCGCCCAGGGCAAGATCGGCATCCCCCGCCGGACCCACATGAGCCAGATCTCCTCTCATCCCGAGATTCTCGCACGTCGCACCGCTTCGTGGCCTGCTTGCCTGCCCTGTCTACGCCGCCCGCTGTTGGTCCGGACGTGGCCCACGGGGGCCCCTTTGAGCCGCGATGGTGGGGTATCGGGTCGTGTATGTACCACAGCCATATCTGATGGCAAGGGCGGCCACGCTTACGCTCGATGCTCCGCTAGCAACTCGTCAGTCATACCCATTGGCGCTTCGTTAATTTCAGACAAGCCATCCAGCGCAGGCAAGTCTAGCTTCTTTGCGGGGGTTTCATGCTTCACGCTCACTCGCTCCCGTCACAGCTTGGCGAGGCGCTTTGGTGGCCATTCTATAACGTGATAGATTTCTCTACAACCCGAAAAAAACAAAGCCGTTCATCTGCACACCTGGGGGCGCGGGCACTGCAGGTACCCAGGCCATGGTGCAATCTAGATGGGCATGGAGGCCATCTCGCAGCTGCATATGGCGTGGGTGCGTGTCTGTATTGGTCACGCACACTCTCCGAACCCCGAGCTCAAGCCCGAGACGCTCCAATTATCAATAACCGCCCCCAACACAGCTCAGATTTCCGCGCTCCCGCTCGGCTTCCTCATCTATTTGCTGACCGCGCTCTCAATCTTCTCGATCTTGTTCTTGACGGCCTCAGCAGCCACAGTCATCTGCTCCTTTCCGCCCCAGTAGTGGTAGTTGAGGTATCGGTATCCTTGGGTGAGCTGCGCGCCCGAGTTGATGAAGTGGCAGGCGAAGAGGAGGTAGTTTCGGGGAGAAACGGCCAGGGAGTAACGCATGAAGGTAGCGGCGTAGATGACAAGCGCACCCGTCATCTGTCCGGAGATCCTGCAAAGCCGGTGAGTCAGCAACTGGTTTCTTGGGGCGAGCTTTGGAAGTGTCTCACATATCAGGGCTCTTCTGGGTATCCAAGACGGCGGCAATAGGGATACCGAAGTTGGAGGCAGGTCCCCAAAAGTCTAAAGAGTCCAGAGTCAGCTTGCGTTCTCTCGCTGTGTCGATGGCCCCAAATCCGCGGTATTGAGAGATATCACGGCTCTGTCGGTTGTTCGTCGGCCACCCTCCGCCAGCCAATTGACGCAGGAAACAGATGCGATCGCCTCTGCGGATATTTTCCAGAGCGCATGCTCTCTCCGGCTTCGATCGTGGCGGCCGTGTCGGGTGTCGAGGGTGGTCGGCGGACACATCGGAGGTCGGGCAAAATGGGCTCTACAATAGGGGAACACGTACGGGTCGAGCAGAAGTAGTCCGTGACCGGGTTCGCCCGGATCTTAGCGTTGATTGCCTTCACGAGTGCAGCCATCTTGAAGGATCTTGAACCGTCACTTGGTCGGACGCGGTGTCGTTTGAGAATGTGGTTGAAGCCCGGGATCCGCCAAATTCAACGTCGCGCCGAAAATTGGAGGCGACGATGTTGAGACGTCACGTGCTATGACTGTTGTTGCTATAAACCCCCCAACGCTTGAGACAGACGGGTGGTACAAACTCCGGTCTCGCTCGCATTATCACAAAAACACTCCGAAAAATCAAAGATAGTGATGCAGCCTTGTAGTAATGTTCTACTTTCGTCACAAAATGCTTCCTTGCTTCACCGACGGTCAGCACTGGGGTATTGGAACACACCCGCACCATCGCCCCATGCTGCCCAGATCATTGATAGGCAATGGATGGATCAGACCTGGCCTACGCCACACATGCTACTGCACCAACGTTCCGGTAGTGGGTCACTTCAGCACACGAAGCTCCGAAGGCTGACCCCAAGCACATGGCAACACGGTGTATTCTCGTGACTTTCTCGGGTTGTTTAGCTAATTGTATCCAACTCTACATACTTGGTGCCCAGCCAAGGGCGGACGGCTGGATCGTGTTAACCCCGAACCGTCCAAGGTTGGGCTAGGGTGCAGGCCGGTGTGTTACAGCTTCTCGATCCTAATTGACATGTTCCAAGATATCGGCACCCCAGACCGCCATCTCTCCGCTGCTCCGGGGAAGCGTCAGCGAGATCCACCAGAAGAAGACACGGCTCCAAGCTCCGACGCCCGCATCGTCATTGGCAAGGGCGAATCCCCGAAGCCTTGGACCGGGGTGGGTGGTGAACCACATCCCGAGCGGGCTTTCGGAGACGGGAAACCAGTCCCGGCCTCTCCCGAAGACCCATCACCGGGGCGCTTTTCTTCGGGAAGGCTTGCCGCCCCCGAATCTTCCTCCTTTCATGATCAACGCCGTTTTACCGAGGCTTCACCTAAAGCGCTATTCTGGAGATATACTTCCATCGGTATCCTATGACCTATTTCTGATTCACCGAGACTGCCCGGCTGCCACCCTCCAGGCGACATGCTTGCCTCGGCCGTTTCCTTGACCGGGGCATTAGAATGCCGGGCTCTCGTGCAGACTGCCCCCGAGGCGTGAAGGGAGTTGGGTGGTTTCCAACAAGTCAAGGTCACAGCCAGTGTCGGGAATTCCGGGGTTGTTTGAATCCTTCGCAGATCATGGCCGCTCGTTGAGTTCCCAAGGGCAGCAGGCGGGTTTTACGACCAACCGGCTTGGTTTGTTGATCACCGATCCACGGCGAAACGTGCGAGTTCCGTCTCTCATCTTCATTTCCATGGCCCTCTCTCGAAGCTAAAGTTCCAGGTCGTTTTGAGGTATCCTTTGTCGGACGAGCCTCGAATCCCGATATGCTGCAGCACGCTGGGAACCATGACCCATTTCTTTAAACCTTCTCGATCGGCAACCATGTCGATAAAAGAGTCTCCAGCAAGATTGTGCGGCGGTTCTCTCAAGCTCTTCTCTAGAACTGCGAGGCGTCGATGCGGCATTGCAAGGCCCTGCGCACAGCACCCGTATTGAGGCATCTCATGGACGCCGACTTGATAGGGACTGACCAAGAGTCTTCCTGCCATGAAGTACAATATGATGTACGCTGCTATCCAAAAGGTCATATTGGAAATCAAGACCAGATTGGCCTTGACCAGGTCAGTGGCCTTCAACGATCTCATTGCAGGAGCCCTCCACCTCAAAGAGAGGACGATGCCGGCTACTGCCATATAGATCAAGAGACTTTTCCCCAGATAGATGGGCCACTCCTCGGAGTTCCAACCCAGATATGTCTCCGTGTAGAACAAGCGGAGATAGAGCCAATCGTTCCCACTCGTGGATTGGGCCTCAACCCTATCGATTGAGCTGGTCAGCCGCGTGAACCAATCTCGAGAGGCGATGACATCGTCTTCCACCAAAACAAAATAGTCGGAGCCTTGTTTCTGGCACGCCGCCATCAGGTTTGCATAGTCGAATTGGACGCGCTTGTTCCGGGGGTCTTCAAAGCCCCAGCGAAGCGATGCATCGGTAATATGACGGTATTCGTCGTTGGCCGAGGGCTTGTCATCGCCGTAGACAAGTACCTCATCCGCAAGGTTGTGGAGCCAAGCCTCTCCGTATGCAGGGTTGTTCTGCGGGACGTCGTCTGCCAGGAGAACCTTGAGGTTGATTCGTCGCCGCTCCTCGGGGCTCAGGCTGTCGACCAACGAGGCAATGGTCCTCCCAACGAACTGCTCCCTATCGCGACGAATGCTCGGGATTCCAATGCAAATGCTGAGCCCCTCGGGTGCCTTGGCATCGTCGTATCCAATGCCTTTGCCCAAGTATGTCCAAGGTTGTGCTGCAGTCGCCGGGGTCGAGGTGGCTTTGGTGAGGAATTCGGCGGATTCGGATTCCCGCACAGCCGAGTAGAATGGGATGTAGGCGCGGGTCGGGTCGTAGAAGAAGGATGAGGGGTCGTGGAAGGAATTGGTTTGACAGTATCGGAATAAAAGGAGCCAGGCGGCTGCCAATGCCAGATTGGCTACGACGGGAGGCTTCATGATGGATATTATAGGGCAAATGAGCAGGTCGAAGCGATGGGCTACATGACAAAAAGGATGGATTCAAGTGACACCAAGCTGTCGACATTAGCTACGGGAGGAGTTCACGGGGTCTGAGGGGGGGTCAGTCTTACCATTTACAACAAATATCAATGCAGCTCCATGGACGGCGAGGTTGTCTCAAGGATGTGCCAAAAGGAGAACAAGCTGAAGCGGTTGCGGTCGTGGCTTTGCGGGGGGCCGCATTTAATACAAGCCAGAGGATGGGCGGGGACAGGCTGACGGGCTGACAGGCAATGACGGTAGCCACAAGCCCCCCGAATCCAAAACAAAGATGCTCCTGAATTGCAGGCGCCGGGCTCTGGGGTAGGCCGTCATAGGGCATGAGGCTGAGCCAGAAGTGGACCGAGTCATGCTTTAGCTCAGCGCGTTTCGTCAAGGGATGGTGGGTGGAGTAGCATCATTACATCACAGCCAGAAATATACCGTACTTGACGAGAACGGCCGACGAGGACACGGTTTACAGGTGCATCTGGCCACGCGTAGAAGCCGGTATCTGTCAAACGAGAGCTGCGAGTCGCCTCTCCAGCCGGTTCTCCCATCTGAAGAGTGGCGCAGGCTCAGCCGAATGTCCCAGTAGTTCGTATTAGCCCCATAATCACGAAGGTCGAGGCCTAGGCCTTGTCGACACAGGAGATGAGCGAATTCGCGCTGATCCCCTCCGCGGCCGATCGCTGTTCTACACGACCCAACGTGCAATAGCGCTGACTGGTTGACTTGGAGCTGTTTCCTCTGGCTCGGTTTCCGGCACTTGCGCAGGCCCTTTCGGTGCCCTCATCCTGGCAGCTGTATGAATGTGGCGTGGCAGCCCAGCGATTTCTAGAGGCCACGGACGCAAATAGATAGCACCCTGCCGCCCTGCATTCAGCCGTGTCCACTGGCCAGCGAAGCCGAACAAGGATTAAAATTAGAGTTAAAGAAACCCCAACACAAACGAAATGTGCAGCGGTTGCGATGCATATTTCGTTTACGAGCTTCACAGTCTATCGATCCACGTCCACAGCGGAGGACCAGATGGAGTAGCTAGAACCCCACTAGAATTCCATGAAGAATCTCAATCCGAAGGATCCCATCAACTAGGCCGCCTTGAGTAGTTTGTTTCACTGGCATGCGGCAACCTCCCAGGACGGCTGAAACCGTCACCTTGGCATGTGCCCTTTTCCTACCACTGCCCGGATCGACTTGCACATGCATATTCGACTAGGGATGCCGCACTATAGTCGCCAAGGAACAAGAGCTGATCAGCCGCGGCGGACAAACCCGGCATGTGGCACGCAGCGCTGTCGCTGTGCAGGACGCGCGCTCGACAAGAGGAGGCCGGGGAGACGGTGCCCGTCCCGTGTGTGCTGACATCGGATTCCGGAGAGACGGTGATGGGGCCGTTGAGGATAAACAGTTGCGGGTGCGCTCCCGAGTATCAAGGGTCACGCGCCTCTGAATCCCCAGCCCTCGTGGAGAAGCTTGACGGTTGGGCATGGTTAGCCTGGCGGCTAGAAAAGGGTTTCGATGCCGCATTCCGGGAGTGTACGCCGCCTTCGGGATCGGACACCGAGATCAGCGCGAAGCAGTCGGAGTGATGGCCCTGGAGTGCTACATCCATGATGGTCGTGTTGTCTATGATTATGATTCAGTGCCCGACTGACGTGGTTGGGTCGTAGTGCATTGCGTTGAGAACTCGAGATGGGGGGTCTGCCACCAGGCCGAATTTACCCACGTCCTAGTGCACGGCGTTGCGAGTTGGATACGTCCAGGGTAAAGGCTTTACATGGAGGGCACCAGTCAGGGGTAGGACCTTCACTAAAGTAACCATTCACTGCAGTAGTCCTTCATTATAGCAGTCCTTTACTGTAATAGTCTTTTACTATAATAGTACTTCACTATAGGAGTCCTTCGCCATGGTAGTCTCGCCTATAGTACGATTCTCGGCAATACGCGCCACCACGACACCCTAAATTGTAAATACACGGACGAGCGGGTACAAGTCGTTCGGGTCGGTCAGCTCTGTCCTGTCAGTCAGTACCGGGTGATGCCTCTTAGTTCATGCTTGCGGCGTATGTAGCTTGGCGCGGATCCCTTGAGAGAAAATCTGCAGGCGGCTGGCTCCCATCCAAGCCCAAGGGGAATACCCCTACTCTGCACTCGCTCATCTACTGCGCATCGTGTGCTTATCGGTCGCTCCTAGTATCGCAGTGCTCATCTAAGAGCTAACCCAAGGGTTTGGTAGCCTTTGCGCGTAGAGCCTGTTTCGCCGCAGTTGGGTCGGCGTTTCGCCGATCGCAGTGGGGCGGAGGTGTGTGACCGAAGCCACGGCCCCGGGCCCCAGTTTTCCCGGCCGTGATGGTATTATCACGCCGGCTGTCGCTCACTCGCCGCGACCCATCGTCGCTCCGGCCGTTTTCACCGCTGGGGTTAACCGTGATTCACTGTCGCTCGTGTGCTGTAATCGCCCCGCCTCACGTACGCGCAGTGAATCAGTGCCTCAACCTTCTCACCGTTCGAGGACCGATAGCGGTTTTATAACCTACGTCGGATCGGGCACACATGCTGCTTATGGAGCCGCCGATCGCTGGCATGACTACGACCTTGGTGTTGCATTACCTCGCAATGTCAAATCGGCTATCAACGATGGATACACCATCTCTTACAAGGGCCTTCTATGCTGGGCACCGATTCCAATTGCTGAGAGGTTTGCGATCGGGTATCTCTTCTGTGCTGGAAACTACCCTCTCCATCGCATTCTGGACTATGATGTCCAAGACAAAGGATTATCGTGTCCCTCAGCTCTGCCCTTGGCCGCTTAAAACTCTTGAATGATGGATGCTGCTCTCATGCTGCTATCTTCGAGGGTCTTAGAGTGGGCGGCGCAAAGGGTCTCACAACTGCTGCTGAACTCGAAGCCTAGGACGCTGCGATTAAGCAGAGAGACCTGGAGAACAAGAAGATGGCCTATTATAGCTTCAAACTGTATGGTTTTGAAGGTTGGCAAGCACGACACCGGCTGTATGCTTCGAGACGCGATCAAGTGGAGGCGCAACTATCTTGCCCTTGCCTGGACATCAAGTTAGTGTCTAAGTGTCTAAGTGTCTAAGTGTCTAAGTGTCTAAGTGTCTAAGTGTCTAAGTGTCTAAGTGTCTAAGTGTCTAAGTGTCTAAGATATCAGGCCTCTTTAGCAATTTTGGCCGAGGAACCAACGACAAGGTTACAAATTCAGATGTCAAGGAGTTCCAGTCCATAACTAAGACCTCCAACCCAAAAGTGTTGAAGGAACCTACGAAATAACGTGACTACATAGACTTTGTTAATCTTATGATAAAGAATTTCAAATTCCTAGGAGTTGTCTTCGATGAGGAAGATGAACCTACTAAGCACAAATACACCGGGCTGTACATTCAGACACGCTATATTCTCCGCGATCACTTCATATATGTCGAACGGGAGATGGGAAGGGAAAGGGAGAAACTGCAAGAAAAGAATGGAAGTCATAGTCAGACATTAGCAAAGTCCGACAAGTCAAAACCACGAGCCGAGAGGCCCGGAAAGCATACATCGCGAGAGAATTCATATATTTCAGAAGCTGCTGAGAACACTGGACAAAGAAATCGCCTTGAGGAAGACTGGACACCTGGGGAGGGGAGTTCGGATGCCCACAGCCCAGATCCAATGCTTAGAAATGACCCTTACCTTCACTAATTTTGGTTTACACTTTGCTATTCATACGCAAGGAAAAGTATGAGCGGTAGAGGGATAAGTCTGTGGTATGAGACTCTGATTTACTTTGCTTTTGATTTGCACCATATAAAGGGATATCTAGCTAAGAAAGAAGGAACGTTCCTGAGGCAGACGCAACCACAGTCAACCTTTTCCTCCAGATGTCCTTTGATTACTGGTATTTCTAAAGAACTTTGAATACAAGCACCTACAAATTTATATGTTATTGAAAAGCATTTTCAGAGTTGTGCCTGTGACCTCTTTCTTCTGTTCTGTCCTAGATGCATGTATTGAGGAAAGTTGAGGAAGTGTGGTGGATCCACGGTTGAGAGTTCCGTAAATAATCAACAACATAGCACTTGGATATAAAAGTAAATCCCCAAGTAAAGCCAAGATAATCGAATACTAAAGTCCTTAGCTATTAACTTCTATCCCTTTAGTGTGCTGAGGCTTTTTTGTAGTCACTCCAGGGATGCCCAACCAGTCAAGAATGATTGCTGGAGAGGTGAACCGGCGCCCAGACAAATCGAGTGATGACAAAAGTGTATCAATTGTTGGAGGTATGAGGATATACACCAAATACCTCGCAAATATACCGTGGCTGCCATTGCCACAGGTTCTTCTGTGCTGATTAGTATCTTCCAGGGCCATGTGGGGCGAGGTACGGACTGGAGCCTCAGCACACTCAAGACCATCACGACGTTCAGGTGTGGAGATAGTGCCGGCCGCGCAGTCGTTGGGTACCCCCACTGCTGGATGAGCTTCGCCTTACGCTGTGAACTATATTAAGAAATCATTACAGATTCATTTGAAGAAAAAAAGAAAGAGAAAGAATTGACACCCTCTTTGCTCAGGTTAAAACTTTGACATATTATTTGCTGCTCAGCCACAGTGTACTACAAGGCAAGAAGGCAAGATTATTTGGAAAGGTTGTGCGAATAGCAATACTCATTATCAACTAATTACACGTTCACTACCATATCTTTCTCCTACAGTCCCTCCCTCATCGCCTCGCCCCCAGGTATATTGCTCCACCAAGCCTCAGCACAATCACAAATGCACAGCGTCCCCTATTAATTGCGTCTGCGCAAATTGTAAGGCTTCCTAGTGTGAGGTGTTGCAGTATTTTCGACGGAAATGGTGTCTCCTTAATCTCTCAGCCCGGGCTGCAAGACGCGCTAGGTGTTTGTCACCGAAGCCGATGACCCATTCTATCGTGGTATCCACGCATTCAAACAGGACATCGTTGCAGACACCTTGGAATTGGTTCAACCAAATCTGTCTCTTGTGTGGTGCTAGATGTTGCAGCTGTTGGGTTTGAATCACCAAGGGCTGGCAAACCTGGCGGATATGGCGAGCTTGGGCAACTTGGCCGTGGTTTTGGCCAACGTAAGGTGTTTTGTAGGCCTGAGGGTCTACAAAGGAGCCTAGGGCGATTGGCTTTTTGAGAGTGGGTGTCATCTTTTCTTCTCCGATTCTCAAGGTGATGAGTCTTGAGGGTGGTTGTTTTGTAACGGTTTTGGTTGCTTTGCTTTCGCGTCTGCTGTCTGTTTTGGTTGGTACTTCGAGTCTGGCTGCAATGGCGAGTGTCGATACAAGAAAGAATAAAAAACAGACTGACACGGCAAGAAGAGGGAGAATTTATACTTTTCGGTTTCCAGTTAGCTGTAAGTCTGTTGGAGTAAAGAAGAGTGCGTTCAGGTGTTCTGTGGCTTCGAGCTGGCTGTGTGTACGGAGATTTTGTTTTGGGTGTTAGTCGAGAGTAGGTACACATGCACATGATCGTCTAAATGAAGCTTTGACATGCAAAATTAGAAGGTTAATATAAAACTGATTTCAATTGCTTTGTTCTGACCGCTCCCTATTCCTGTGAACACACTAACAACATGACAGATCCTAGCCGTAGAGAACAGTGCAAAATCATAGCAAAGGACATCAGAACACTTGTTCTGAGTTCCCTTGATTCCATCCCGTGGCGGCCTCAATCGTTATTTGTCTGGAATACTAGATACTACAATTAATTGTAAATGATCTCTTACAAGAAAGACACTATGATCAGTCACAATGTATTTTAGTTGTTAGCGATGAGATAATAATTAGGGTGTGTCTGACAAAGAAGGAGCAAGAGCTCTATCCACATGGTATACATATGAGTATTGCTATTCGCACACTGAATTGAACAGATGCCCAGGCGTGCCCAGGGTTCGACTGTGGAGTCCGCTGCTAGGCAATTCCTCAACACTTGTCTGGTGTAGCAGCAGTCACGGTGAGCACAGGGGGACGAAGAGGCCGAATAAGGAAGTCAAGTTGGCGCAAGCAATCAATGCTCAAGCCTTCACTTGACCCGGCGGTGGACCGGTGGACCGGTGGACAAGCAGGTAAGACGGAGCTGATTGGGAAACGGGGCAACCGGGCCGGTGTGGAGCACGGCGGGGACCGGACCCGATGATAAACGCGGGGGCGGGTCAAGGTGTCGATGAAGCCGGTGCCGCGTTCTCACGCGACATTTGCGAAGGTGGAGCAAACACACCCTTTCTGCAGCACGGAGACGGACTCGCATCGGCAAGGGTGTGAAACGGGAGAGCCCGGAAGCATGAGGATCCTCTGATACAGACTGTGCCGCTTGGTCATATGGATTATACCAGAGCCTGCACGAGCGCCAACCCAAATCATGGAGGATAGAGGTCCGCAGCAACCTCGGTGTCTCGGGTTCTCTTACAAGAAGAAGGAGCTAGAACGAGGCGAGGAGGTAAACAAGGGTCAGCGGTGCTGACCGGTCGGGTTGGTCGGGAATCCGCGTCCGATCGAAGGCGGGTTTGCTACTTGGGGTGTGATATGTACGGCCCTTATGCATCCGCGTTTGCGGGGAAGCGGGTGTGGGGGCGCTGCTTGTCCGGGGGCACATGCCGTGTCGCAGATGTCTGAGGGCTTGATCATGTGGCAGCGACATCGGATGGAGTCGGGGCAGGGCTACAAGGATACAGTCGAAGTGGTTGGTTGATGCCGTGGTGCTTCTTCCGTTGGCGACGATGGATTGCTGCGCGCGGATGCAACTGGATGCGCATCATCGTGGGATGCGTCCGGACGAGCTGCCCAATGCCCAGAATGGATGAATCATGACGCAGACGAGGGTCATCCAAGGCCGGGATCGCACGAACACACAGATCCGAGTGCAGGGCGTACATAGGTAGTCAAGTAGTCAACAAAGGATTGCCCTCAAGCTGTCCCTTTTGGGCGGCGCGCTACGAGGCACGCATCGGGGATCGCAGCTGCGATGGCGCTGCTCCCTCCACCCGCAGTGCGATGGCTGGCAGGTTTCCCCCTGCCCGGGCGCACATAGTTCCAGCTCCTCAGCTCCTCTGACAGCGAGATGATGCAGCATCAGGCTTGCAGCATCAAGCTTGCGACGGGTGACTGGCAACTCCCCCACCCACACGCGACGAGGCCGGAGGACACCCACACCGGGGGAGGGTGCGGTGAATGAATCAGAGAAGCGGTCAGAGAGGCAACGGCAGCGTGGCAGATGGCAAAAAGGCAGATGACAGACAGACAGCTAAACAGGCAGCCTCACCGAGCTGGCATCCGTGACTCGAGAGTTTCGGCGCATGAATTTGAGTGCCGCGTCGACGTCACTCGATTCCACGCAGTGGAACACTCGCCTGGGACGTTTGCTGGCGCGGGATGACGCGAGGTCCGGGCGCCTAAAAGCCCACCCCCGCCGCCTGGAAAACTGGGTGGAGTGTGGGGGAAGAGACGGTTCGGACGGAGGCTGCAAGCTTCACCACGGGCTTCAAGCTTCCTTTTTAGTGAGCTGCAGGCTGCAGGCTACAGGCTACAGGCTACAGGTCACCTAGGCACAATCCAGGGGGCGCCTGGAGATTTGCACATGTAGGTAGTACGGCACGATGGCCGTTCTGGACTGCAGCGATCCATCCGGCGGGGTCCGGTCTCCGGGTGCCCGCTACAACCCTCTGGTGAACTAGGTGCACTGTTAGCGGTCCATCCATGACTTGTGTAATCTGTACACTGGGAGAGTCTCACGCTCGCTCCGCCAGTCCGGAGGGCCTCCGCGATACCACGCTGCAAACCGTTCGGCCGCCCCCCCTGCGCTTCCTACACAGGCGCTGTCGACGGTGATGGCTCGTCAGAGGCGAAAAAACAAAGCCTGGAACTGCCATGTACCGGCGTCCGGCGGTGCGGTAACCCCACTCCACCAACCCCGGGGTCGTCGATGGACCCAGGCCGCATCGGGACTTGCAGCCCAAGCATACTGGCTGCGTGCCCAAACACGAGCAAGGGAATGAAAACCTGGAACCCACTCCGGTGCCTTCGCCTGGCGTACTACGGAGGATGTACGCAGTACCTACCCTTGGTCCCACGTCTGTGCTCTCCACTGAGCCCACTGAGTCCACTCGGCGCCCTCCACCCTACGCTCCACCCACCACCACTCACCACCCACCACACAACACACACCACACCCAAGGTGTCCTGAAAGCCTGCCGATTGCAAGTAAAAATTACACACACACACACACCGTCGCCTCCCGCCGCCTCTTGCCTCCTTGTCATCCTCTGAGATTTTTTCTTCTTCTTCTTCGCCTCTTCCTCCGTCTTCCCGCATTCTTCTTTTTTGAACCATATTCCCCTCCCCCCTCTGATGAGTTTGCTACGAGGAGCACTCATCACCCATCTTGAACGTTTTCACCGCCACACATAGAACACCCTTCCCTCCTCTCACGGAATGGAGAGCCTCCAGCTTTCACAAGTCCTAGCCGATCTTAGCAACCTCGGCGCTGCAGTATGTTGCCCCCGTCGCAATCCCCAAACCACCTGGCCCCTTGCTCGTTCCCCATACTTACCCGTTGTCTTCGTGCCAATCTAGGAGCCCGAAGCTGCAGCTGCCATCGTCAGTGCGAACACCCCCGTCGTCCAGATCACCCGCTCCAAGCTCGACGACCCCACGAACTCCGCCTCCGCCCTAGCCTCACACCAGCGTCGCCCCTCAGGTCTTCAGCGGGCCTGGTCTTCCGAGGGCAAGTTCGAAAAGTTCGACAAGTTCGGTCGCCGTATACTCATCAACTCCCCCCGCTCCGGATCAGCTGCCAACTCCGTCCCGGGCACCCCGCGACGTGGTGACTCTGATGTGAGTATATCCATCCGTACCTGCCATTAAACGCGGCTGCTAAACACCTGTGGTGAAGTTCGAAGATGATGTCGACCGAGCCTCGACCTTGATAGCCCTCTACGATATTCGCTCCAAGCTCAAGCAGCAGGACAACAGCAGCCTCGTCAAGGCTCGCGAGAAGATCAATGCCATCGCTGCCAAGCAGCACGCCCAGCAAGCCGCCGAGCGCAACTCGAAGGCTGCCGACCAGCTCCGACGCAACCGCTACTCCTTCCCTAAGCCAGGTCTATAATCTCAGCATGCCGTCACATCCACACGCACACACACACACACAACCACGCACACATTACAAATGCACTGCAATACAACACATGAATGACGACCGATTCTAAGTTATGAACACCGGAGGGAGTTGGAGGAGTTTGATCTTTTATTTCTCAATGGCGGCGTTATCGGGAACAAAAACAAGTGCGTCGCCTGTGTATCGACCGCGGCTTAAGACCGACAACGGACGCGTGCAATTGACGTATCCTGGCTGGAGTGAAGAAACGGGCGCTGGTGACGTAGGTCGGCGCACCTTGGGTCACCGGCATGGGATTCCTTTCCTTTGTTACGAGGTGGGACAGGATTTAAGCCTTGAATATACGGTATAGAAAGGCAGGCTCTCACCGGCAAGCTCGGAGGTGGTGTCGCAAGTGCCGGGCGGGGAGGAAGAGGCTGAGGGATGATGACGAATGAAGCGATGCCCGCCGCCCTCGTATTGAGACCCATCACCCTCAGTCCCCTAGCCTCTGATGTATCTACTTGTCGAGCGAAGGGCCGTTTTCTGTACAATTATACGATTGACCACAATGTTCTCATCCCTATATTCTCATGATAAATATCTGCATCGCGGGAGAAATTTGATGTTGTGTGGTTGAGGCGTGAGCATCTGGCGCCGGCCCGACTGCGGCGTATGATCCCCACGATGTCAAGACCCACGAGAGCTCTATAGGTGAAAATGTGACGGAAGGGCGGGGTGACACCGGATTTGGGACAGTGTATTTGATTGACGGACGACCTTGGCTGGATGCGTATTCACGTTGCTGACGACACCAAATCTTATGGCCCATGTAACGGATGTCAACATTAACATCATTTGTAAGACGGGGGAATTGGTTGATGATGGAAACGGGGCCCGTGGTCCACAGATGACAGGCCACTACGACTACGGGGACAAGCCCATATGACCGTTCTAGAAGCCTGTACGCCCTCGTTTTCGGGCTGGGTATTTCCGGGGCCAGGCCAGTGGCTCTCGCGATCATCGACTCGTTCGTCGACGACACTGGCTGGGGGCGGGCTACGGCTGGTTGCTCGTTGCTGGTTGGCCGGGCGTGTGGTCCCGGATCCGTCATGCCCGTGGATCTGGGTTTTGATCAGCGCCACACGCAGTTGACAAGCGGAGGGCCCCGGGAGGCGAAGCTGGAGACGCCATGTGGGGGAGAAGCCATGACGCTGCTGAGGCTGAGCACATGGGCACAAAACTCTCCTTGGAGGCATATGCTGCGACGACGATTACTGGAGGCAGCAATAAGCTCGCTGCTGGCCGTGGTAACCGGGGGCCTGCAGCGTGGATTGTGCGAGTGATTGGGGCAGAGGCTGGCGAACAGGATCGGCCGGGACAGGCTGTGTGATAGCTGTCGGTTCGGTTGGGAGACGGTCGCAGAGAACGAACGGGGTGCGTTGTCGGCGTGCTGCGGGTGGCGTAGTCGTCGTCAATAGACCCTTTCCAGTTCTGGGCGTCCGAGACACACACCACAACCGACACAGAAAGGTGAGACAGACAAGAGAGACAGACACCCGAACGCAAACAGGTGGTCGGGAAGAGGGGGGAAGTATTAACAAAAAAAAACATCGGATGTCTCACAGAACCCATCTCGAGGATTGCATCCATCAATGCCCGAATGCGCTGGGCTCGAGTGACGACGACAGCTGCGCTTGGCATCGCCTTCGCCAAGAACCGATACGTAAATCCCCTGCCCCCGTCGAATGCCCCGTCGAATGCCCCGTCGAATGCCCGCTGCCTGATTTGCCGGGGTCCCGCACAGCCACCGTGTTGGAATCAAGTGATGGAATGCCGAGACACGCGGGAAGCTTGGAAGCCGCCAGATGGGCCAGGCCACGCAAAGCCCAGGCCGTGCTCGTGCCAAATCAACCGGCTTCGCGTCGTCCGGCCCCTTCGATAAGGTTCCTCTGAGGTGGTACCGCACCACCGCCTCGCTGCTCGTTGGGCGTTGCCCGGACCGTCTTGGCTCCTGGGCGCAGGTCACCCGTTTGATATTAAGCCTGCGGGCTGCCTCTTTCTCCCACCGTGGCTGATTTCTTGCTTCTGCATTCCCTCAACTATCTACTCACGCACGCACCGTCGTCCCGACCATCAAATCATCTTTCAACGTCGGGTAATTCATCGCTCCGATACATCGCTCCGATACCTCGCCGTTGCATCGAATCCAGACCGACCCAGTCCACAAAGGCCCAGCCCACAAAGGCCCAGCCCACCAGGCCCACGTCATTTTACTCCAGCTGCCGACCAACCGACGCCAGGACCATTTCATCCCTAGTCATCGTCTAGACGTCAAGCACCTTAGCTTGGGTAACCTTGGCTCTCACTCACCAAGACGTGTAACCGGTCTCACTCAGCGCCAAAAAACTTTGGCTCAATTTCCCTCCATCATCATCAACAACAACAAATCGCCAATCACCAAGATCGACCATCGGAAGACCTCCGCTGCGTCTAAACAATGGCGCCTTTCGAGCATTCCGTCAATCTAGTGGCGCGCTACTATTGCAATAGCTATTATAGCAATTGCAACTCCAGATGGCATAGCTGGGGTCGATGGGTAGTCGCCGCCATCGCCGCTGGCCTCTTCCTCCTTGTTCTTTTCTCCTGCCTGTAAGTAACAGCCCTCCAGTCCCCTTTGCTTGCTTGGGGTTTCCTGAGCGACACGCATGCTGACAGCACCCGCGCAGACTTGTCTCGCGCCGACGCCGCAACCGTGGCGTGCAGCCCATTTACGGGACCGGGTGGATGGCTCCAGGAAAATACGGCAATCAGCCGAACAACCATCAGATGTACGACTACAATCAGCAGGGCGGCCAGTTCCAACAGCAACAGGCGTACGGGGGTTATCCTCCCGCCCCTCCCCCGCCGGCATATGGACAGCAGCAGCAGCCGCAGTACACCGGCACCACCTTCGACGCCAATGACGGTTACTACGGACAGCACAACCAGCAGCCCCCGCCGCAACACACCGGAGTTCAGCCACTGCAGGGAACATATCAGCGCGAGGAGGTGTATTCGCCTCCCCAGGGACCGCCTCCTGGCAAGTAAATGGTAGATGCGCTACGAAGCGAATTGACGGAAAGGCCATGATAACAGGTCGCCCGCGGGGATGGATACCAATGAGGAGGCGTTTCAGCCGATGATGGGATGCGAAAGGGATGCGAAAGGGTCGCCACCAGGGATATGCGTCGTGGAGATTCTCCGACGGACTTGATGATGATGACGACAAAGATAATAGTGCTCAATTCCTCGTGAAGAGGCAAAGTGCGAAGGATCTCAGACGTGAATGCATGGGTTGTATATCGTTTCCTGAAACCGAGTTTCATTGTTCATAGCACCAAGTAATCATAGATGATATCATCAGTACATACCTAGTACAACACCTCTCAACCTTGCGCACCGAGATGGGAAGATCATGTCCATAGGCGAAACAAGGCTGGCGAAACCAATGCCATGCCGTTGTCAAGGACTTGAGGCTGCCAGGATTAACAAGCCACCGAGTTGCTTTCCGTGGTTCACAGCCTCGTCCATAGAGCATGTGGCTTGACGGGTTATCGGTTTTTGTTGAAACAAAAGCCACCACCTGTCGGCGCGAAGCCCTTTCCAATGAGTGTTGATATGCTGGCGTACCCGCATGTATATTTCTGCTGCGCCCAGGGTGGTAGTGCTTGGCAGTCGCAAAAGAAGCCGTCGCATATGGTACTCAATGCCTTCATTTGCCTGAAGCGCGCCTTGGCTTGTTGCAGAATGGCAGCGCCCCTGGAAACCCGAAAGCGACCGTCCGAACAGCAGAGGGCGACAAGGCGACAGAGGGCGAACGGCTTCCAGCATCACCCGGCAATCGGGCTGGACGACCCTGTCATTTCGCCATCCCTCCGCACACATACGTAACCCCTGGCTTACCGCTAGGCTCGTCCGGCACGAGAGACAAGTGACGGCTGGATGCATGCGAGCGATGGGCGAGAGGGATTCGCGGGGGCTCTTGTTTCTTCTGCTTCCTGAGCTGGATTCGGGGGGCTCTCGAACTCTGCTCTCATCACAATTTCCCCAGACGTGCAGATGTGCATGAAGCGCAGATCGTGATGACGGCCAAGTGGGTTTCGTCTAATGTGGTCCCAGGCCTCTGCGACTTGGCCTGAGCCGTCCGCATGGATCGCCACAAGAAGCCCTCAAACGCGGGAGTGCGGCCCCTTGTGTTGGATGATCTATTCTCGGCAAACTCCTGCGAGCTCTATTTGCGTGGTGGATGGACTGGCAGTGTTAATCAGGGAAATTCAGGCATTTTGGTTTCCGTTGATCCTTCACATCCCAGGGTGCTCCTCTCAATTTGCCCCGATCCCTCCCTCATCTTTCGCTGCGCTCTGCCCTCTGCCGCCTTAGCGTCACGTCACCAAGTCGGCCGTTGACGTTCCGCTCTCCCCCCCGTTCGGTGGCACTGTAATAAATCCCCAGCTAAGCTCATGTAAATTTACTTTCTTTTCCCGGTGATGGGACGTGACCTTTGTTCCAGCGCGGCCCACGACTCCCAACAATCACTCATTTCTTTTTCAGCCCCGAGTCACACTTCTCGCCCTCGTCCCGCGTGCGCCTTGCTGCTCAGCTCGATTGAAACGCACACCTCGTACAGATGTAGCTCTACCTAGCAATACAGCCTGTGGTCGCCCAGCCGTGGGTGCACTGCCCAGCCCCATCAAAACCCGCCCAGCCCACTGCAGGACCGCAAGCCAACCGCCACT
Source organism: Cylindrodendrum hubeiense (assembly GCA_014621425.1). NCBI lineage: Eukaryota > Fungi > Ascomycota > Sordariomycetes > Hypocreales > Nectriaceae > Cylindrodendrum > Cylindrodendrum hubeiense. The sequence goes on along the minus strand of JAANBB010000095.1, from coordinate 90,676 downwards.
TTCGCTGTTTCAGCGGTACCGATAGGGGTTAGTTCCTTGGGCGGCCAGGTCCTGAAGCGACTCTAGCTCCAGGCCGATCCAACGGCCCCATTCCCCCCCTGGGCCCCTGGCCAAGGTACCACTCCAGCGCTATTGGTGGGGCGACCCCCGTGCGACTCGGCCGTTGGCGCTGCTTCCACCACCGCGCGCTCTATCCAATACCGCTCACCACTCACCACTCACTCTTTCTTTTCATCTCCCTCGCCAACCCAGCCATCAAGGAGGCGAAGCACGACACGGCCCACGCCTCTACAGCGCTTCCTCTCGTTATACTTTGCCAATCGTTGCCAGTGCGAGCGTCGCTTTCGTGTTTGGACGAATACCATCTTTTTTACATTCTTTGCTCATCGTATTATCAGCGTCCATCGCATAAAGAAGCCTCGCCTCCCCGCTCACTGCCTGTCGTCGCTGTCGCGTCCATTCATTCACTCATTCATTCCACCGTCCCAACGACACCCCAACCCGCCCCGTCATACCACGGACCACCACGACTACCCTCCCGGGATACACAAAGAACACATTTCTTCAGCCTCCAACTACCGACGACTGCGAGAGGTTAATTGCCGCCTGTGCGACATCTATCGACATACCAGCCGGCTGGAGCCTGCAATATCAGAGATCCCAGCCCGTATCTGAAACGAAATCCCTCGAAAGAATCCCCTGCGTTACTCGATACCGCCACGAAACTTTCGGCCTTTCTGAGCCTGACGTTCCCTATTGTTTCTTTGCCAGCGAGCACTTCGCCGAGTTGGAGGATCAACGGCGACAAGATGCCTTCAATCGACGTCGCCATGGCCCGGAGCCTCCGGGGGAGCAATTGGGATATCCTGAAGGATACATTCGCTAGGAGCATTGCTGCCGAGCTCACACGCAGAGGCGTCGTTAGCGACACCGAGGACAAGGCCTCGGAAGTTGCAACAGCCTTCTCAAGCTGGGATAACTGCATGGAGAAAGTCTGGTGCAAGTATGTGCATTGCGGATCACATCATTCTCTGTCTCTCTACTAACCTCTCTCAGGTGGCCCGTCATTGCCGTCATTGCCATCGGCGGTCTCATCCTCTTCAGCATCGTATGGTGCATCATTCGCTGCTGTTGCTGTGGCGTTTCGTGCTGCTGTAGCTGCTGTCATTGCCTCAAGTGCTGTGGCAACTGCTGCGGCTGTTGCGATCCCCCCGGTGGTCACAAGCAGAAGCACCTCGACGACCCCTACGCCCCCACCACGAATCATGCATACCGGTCAGAGCCGCCCATGCAGCCGTCGTTTCCTCAAGCCTCAGTTCCACTGGCATCAGGTGCCCAGTCATCAGGCATCCAGCCAACTGCTCCTCAGTTCGCTCCACAGACGCATAATCTGCACAACGAGCCGCCGCAGTACGCCGAGTTCGAGACAGGGAACAAACGCGGAGGAGACGACGCCCTCCCCGAAATGCCAAGCTGGGAAGGAGCAGGATCAAAGAAGGTTGCGCTCGATGGCGATGTCGAGATGGACAATCTCAAAAAGTCACCAATCCCCGATCAGACGAACACTTTCATGAACAACGGTGCGCCGTCCACCATGCCCCAGGGACGGAGCCCTTACAGTCAACAACAGGGTAACCACAGTGAATATTTCAATCAGAACGAACAGTCCCCGGATCATTACTCGCCCATCGACAAGGGCTATGGTTACAACTCCAACCCCGGTGATGGATATGGCCATGATCAATCGTATGCCATGGGCGGGATGGGAGCTGCGGCGGTAGGACGAAACTCTCCAGCTCAGACGCACAACGCATACGGACAGAATCCTGTCGACCAAGGATACGGCCAGTCCCACAATGACTACGGAACCCAAGATGGCTACTCGAATGCAGCCCAGGGTTACGGTATGAGGCATTCTCCTGCCCCACGAGGGACTCCAGCTCCCCAGAACGACTACGACGGATATGGTGGCCAGGTTCCTCACACACGATCTCCGGTTCACCAAAACCCTTATGACGAGTACAACCAACCTGCTCGAAGGACCCCAGCTCCTCAGGACGACTTCGGCTATGGCCAGCCCTCTCGGAGGACCCCAGCCCCTCANGAAGACCTCANCTACGGNCAGCCTGCTCGAAGGACCCCAGCCCCCCAGGACGACCTCAGCTATGGCCAGCCCGCCGCGTTCAACAACAACCAGCGCGCGTTCTCGCCTGCCCCTGAGCCTCACTATGGCCCCCGCCCTGTTCCCCAGAGGCAGTACCCCCATCAGTCACCCCCTCAGTCGCCCATCAACAACAACTCAGGGTTTGACTTCAACTCGGGCTACGCACGGCCTCAACAATCGCCCACTCAGGAGTCATACCCCGGATATAAGGCATACCAACCCTAAATAAGGAGCAGCAGTACTGGAATCTAGTTACATGTACAGCTCAAGAATTTTGTCACCATGTATTGCACGCATATCTCACACGACAGCTTCTGCTCTTTTCGTTTGGGAGTCTGGGTTGGGTCTTTTGGAGTTTGGGCCGCGCAGGTGTGCGCATGGGCGGTATTCTGGATTTTATTTTATTTTCAGTATCTTTGACGTCTTCTTGGATGTTGAGCATCATGACGGTGTTTGTGATATGGGGCATTGCAACTATTCGATTCGTTTTTGGTCAAGAGGGAGACAGTCTCGCTTCTTTGACATTTTTCGACGGTCTATCCATGGTCATGAGGACACGAGGATCAAATGACCCATAGACTCAGGTGGTTTGGTGAGGAAGTAGATTCAGAAGCATGTGCTAGGGAAAAAGTGCGGGGGTTCGGACATGGGGGTGGTAGTGGCAATGATGCTCCGCTGCCGATGCTGGCGATATCCAAAAGAAATGAGAGAATTTGATGGAACGTCAACATAAACTTGTGCCTTCGCCGAAATGAGTAAATCTGATGAAATAACAGTGGATTCTCGGTTACCAACTGGACGGGATAGCACGTGGCAGATCCTTGGCTACTTTTAAAAAAGAAGCCTCGTCATAGAAGTGGGACTATTACGCATGAAGGTGACGACGCAAAGTGCACGGCATGTTAACCAGCCTTGTATAAACGCTATGGATTCCCTCAAACCTAGAAAATTCACCCTCTCAAACGCCCAGGGCAGCAGTCCCGCGACTCTGCCAACCTGCCAAATGTACCAAAAAGCCCCCGATCCCGAACGAGATATATACAACCCAAGTCTTTGTGTTTGTGCCAACAACCAACGCAAGAAAGGAGATACACGCAGCAACCAACTGAGCGACAATCCCGAGACAGAATAATTCAGACAATGAAGGTAAGGAATGTGGTCCTTCTACTCCTTGGGCAACAGCTCGGGTGGGGGGAGTTTGCCTTGCGCATTGCGTTGGCTTGAGCTGCTGCCTACGATGGTGCGGTCGTCGTCGCCATCCACGTCTGGGTCGTACTCGGAGTCCTTGCTTTGAGGCCGGAGAGCGAGCTTGGCAGCCTCTTCGTCGGGCTCGGAGTCGGTGTCGGCGTCGACGAGTCGGACTCTTGACGTCTCGTCCTCGCTGTCGTCGTATCTACGAGGACCCTCATCGGGGTCATCCGAGTCCAGGGGTTCATGATCAGACTCTTGCTTCTTGATGAAGGAGTCGATAATGTAGTACTGCAGGCCGTTCATGATGAGAGGGAATATCATCATGACAAAGGCGATCTGAAGCTTCTCATTGCCCTCTGTCCATCCAAGAGCCCAGTCACCGACCTTTGATATCCAAGGCATCATGATGAAGATGATGAGAACGCAAATCTTCATGCCGAAGAGACCGCAGAAGTAAATCACAGATTGCTTGAGCCACCACCAGGCGTTGGGCGGGTGGCCGTAGTTACCAGACTGGACAGACTCCGGGGGTTGGCCGAGGGGGGTGAAGCGGACAAGGCCAGTCATGATGCGGAGAAGGATGATAAGGATAGGGATACCGAGTGTAGTCTAGAGGGCATAATGTTAGTCCGGGTGGCTTTTATTGCATGGGAAGCATTAGAGACAAGGTAAACTTACATCGATACCGAGGTTGAGGAGATAGAAGGAACAAGGATTGGGGGCGTCATCGTCGCCAGATCGAGCCGTCATCCTGGCAGTCGGGTCGACTTGGACGGAGAAGCGGCCGCTGGTCAACATGGACATGAAGATGTTGGCCATGTGCACGAGCACGGAGCCAAAAACCTGCTTGGAGACGTCGAAGAACCAGACCTTGAGAGGCCTTTGGGGTCGCTCCCGCCAGCGTTTGAAGACCAGAGACATCAGAGCCAGGCCGCCGAGAGCGGCCTGGACGATGAGGGCGAAGGATCCCAGCAGCCGGCAGTCACCTTCGCCTGGTGAGTCGTCGTAGATGGATTCGGAAGGGGAGGATTCGGTGGCTTGTGGAATGACGGAGGCGATGACTGAGGCGGCCATGTCGAGAGTGGCAGAGGGAGCTTCGAGGAGGAGGACTACCGTGGAGGCGACATTGAGGGCTGCGGTGGCGGTCGCGAGACCAGGCGGAGGTTGCATAGAGTAGGGGGGAGGGAAACGCGGAGTTTCCTATTACTGTATCGTAGAAGGAGCGCGGAAAGATGTTGGAAAGAAGAGCCGGAGAACCAGAGACGGAGAGGAGATGTGATGTTGTAGACGTCTCGACGTCGGGGCGTGATTGTTTCAGGACGAACCAGGCGGAGGAAGGATCGCCGTCGCCGAAAGGACAGAGTGAGCAGGGTCCCGGAGGACAAAGAGGAGACGGGGGCCTGGAATTAAGAGAAAAAGAGCCGGTGTAACATGTGAAGAGGAAGAAGAACAGCAACAGAAGACGCGAACTCCGACGATGACGCCTATGAGTTTGGTGGAAGAAAGGACGAAGACCCAAGAACGGCGGCTACTGGGCTGCTGGCGCCTGGAGTCAGGCAGTGTGGCTGATTTACATCACCAGGCCCATCTCCCGCTTCGCTTGCACCACCGGCTCCTGCCACAGGACGAGTCAGGCAGCCTCATGCAGCCTAGGGGGGGAGCCTCCCCTAGCCGCTCGCCGTATCCAGCCGCCACCCCGGGGTTTCAGCCACATTTCATCCGGAACCCGGCATCTCTGGCCAGCCCGGCCCAACGTATCTCCATTCTCCGGCCAGGCCCACAGCCACAACTGCAGAGGTACGTACCTCTCGTCGGCCAAGCTGCCTCACAACTAAGGCCAATCCAATCAAGGCACCGCCAAAAAAGTCGAAGCCTCAACCGCATCGTCGCGAAAGCCCACACGACTCGACGCCCGAACGAACCCACGACCAGCAGCCACACATCCTCCCCGTGGTGTCCTCCCTCACAGCCCGCCATGCTCCGTCCCCGGCTAAGAGTCCCTCGCCTGGCCTTTGGCCTCGGCCTGCGTACCACCGTCAATGCCCGCCGCACCCTGCACAATGTGCCTGAGCTGCCGCACGACTATTCCCAGGGCGTCCCAAACCTCATGAGCCCCGGCGGCTTCAACATCGCCTGGACCGAGTACATGAAGCTGATGGTCGAGAAGCTCAATGCCCTTACTGTCGGTACGTCTTTTTCCTGCCCTCAAAGAGCGTCTTTCTTGGCTGCAATGCCTCTTGCAATCCACTTCCAGGTGCAATGAGGTGGTCCGACTTGCTCTCCCACCTTTGTCACCCGCACTTACTAACCCTCAATTCCTCTCCAGGCACCGAGCTCGAGGACAAGGACACCAAGACTATCGCCCTCATGACCGCCCGCGAGCCCAACCAGGCCCCCATCTTCAACTATGCCTCCATGGCCCACAACAACCACTTCTTCTTCCAGGGCATCTCCCCCACCGGCACCGCGATGCCCGATGCCCTCCGCCGCGAGCTCGAGGCCTCCTTCTCTTCCATTGAGACCCTGCGCCGCGAATTCGTCATCACCGCCTCCGCCATGTTCGGCCCCGGCTTCCTCTGGCTTGTCAAGGCCGGCCCCGGCGAGTACCGCCTCCTGCCCACCTACCTAGCCGGCTCCCCCTACCCCGGAGCCCACTGGCGTGCCCAGGGTACCGACATGAACACTGTTGGAAAGGACGGCTCCGCCAAGACCTTCTTCCGCAACCAGGTCCACGGTGCCCGCAAGCGAGACGGCGATCTGCCCCCTGGTGGTATCGAGCTCGAGCCCCTCCTTTGCCTCAACACCTGGGAGCACGCCTGGTTGCTCGACTGGGGTGTTGGTGCCGGTGGCCAGGGTGGCAAGATGGCCTTTGCCGAGTCGTGGTGGAACCTCATTGACTGGGAGAAGGTTGCCGACCGATCAGGTGTCCTCCGTCCCGACTTCAAGTCGGCGTCAGAGTAAAGTGAAAAAGAAAGAAAGACTGCTGGGACATGATGTGACGGCGCTGGACGATAGAAGACGGGTTGGGAGCGGCATTTGTAAGATAATTGTACACTCTGCATATACAGGCGGAAAAAATGTACCATTTGATGTGATAGAACGAGTATCCAGAACCAAAAGTCGTCCTAGTTGTCCAAGACCGTTCATTTTCAGCGTCGACGTAACTCAATAACGGGTTACGCCAACGAGCAAAAATAAACATAAATAAACAAACATACAACATTTGGGATTCGCTAGTCGTCACCGACCTAACTACTAATCAAACTCTTGTCAGGTTATCGATGGGAGATCGGACGGGATCCCGAGTTCTCTGGCAGATGTGGTCGTATGTGTCAAGCTCACGAGCACAACCAGATTATCCTGCTCCCGAGCTCCAGGTTGATGATGCTCATTGACTGCAAACAGTCCTTGAATTAGGCCCATGTTGTCGATTGGCGTCTTTATCGAGTGCCAGTAACTTCAAGTTACTTCCTTTTAATATATACTTGTGTGGCCTGCCATGGCGCAATTCTCTCAAGTCTGTAGTTGGACCTATCCTCACCGCGATCAGATCAGAGTCCTGCACACTCTGGACTCACAACTGAACAAAGGCTATATATTAGAGCTTGTTATGTTCAATCCATTCTGTTAGTGGGGTATACCATCTATATTGTTATTTATTCTTACTTTATCTGAACCAATAATAATTATATAGAGTATCTACAATAATATAGAGATAGAACTGTGTAGGTCGGGTCGACACCGACTCGGTATCTACCCTCCCTACTCGGATAAAACTTCCCTCCTCTTATTAATCTTATTTGTTCCTTTGACCAAGATCGGCTCCACGGCCGACTCGTCCCTAGTCTCTCCACAGGCCTATTCTAACTCGAGGCGTGGCCGCCTCAAGATCTCCCATACCGTAATATTGGCCTTAGTGATTACCTGTCCGCACTCGACCCAGGCTATTCCAGGTATTGATTCACTGTCGGCTTCGGGGCCGGCGTGGCGGGCTTCCGGTCTTGAATCACGGTCCGGCAGCTATATGAACTCCGTTACTTCCGCCATTGTTGATTATTTCACTTCTCTTTCTTTCACATCGCCAACTTCGATATCTCCTCAGAAGAATAGGATCGTTGGAGAGGGTACCGAACATTTTGTTGGTAGGGGCGGTCTTTAGTGCAGACCACACCCGTCCCTGTAGTAGTGTGATGGTGCCAACGGGCACTCAGGAGGGTTTTTTTTAAGGAGGTACGGACCCAATATTGAGTTAGAGGGACCTGCTTAAGGCGTATAATCCCACCAGGCATTGTAAAAAGACACGACTTTTCTTTCTCCAATTTTAACTACACCTTCTGTCACCTTGTTCCACTTAGATCACAGCTGTCGCAGCAGCTCGTATGGCTATCGTTCTCTTCTTTCCCATTAGGGACATCGGGGAGCATTGCAGCCATTACTTCCCGTATCCAGGCTCCCAGGTTCTGTCCAGAACGTCGATTCATCCCGTTTTCTCTCTTCTCTAGCTGCTACCCTAAGGACGGGTGTGGTCTATACTACGGGCCACTCCCACCAACAAACAGGCTGCAGGTGCTTTCCCAACGCTTGGCTAATGCAAGAGTTGGTTCCTAAAGAGAGAGTAGTAGGTCTGACCCATCAGTCGTGAGCTTGAACCTTAAATACAAGAATAGTTTGCATGATCGTTTCTCATTATCTAGAACGAGTTACATGGCCAACTGGCTCGACCTCTTAGCTAACAAGAGTGATCAACTCATTTATTACCTATGTACCTGGAGCTTCTTGCATTCTTTCCAATGCTCTCAAACGGCTAAGGCGTGAATAAATGGACCAATCCATGTTAGTAAAGAAAGTAGACTTGGCTGTGTGTATTTTTCACCTGTAACCGGGAATGTGGCTCGCAAGTAGTGAAGAGGTGGTAGTGGTGTTACTGGCTTGCAGAGGTTGGAAGCCAATTCATCGTAAACATTTCGTCGAGTTTACACAACAATACTTGTGTCATTTGTAAGCAATTAAAATAAAATATATGTAAAGAGACCAGAGAGTTTAAGTCGGTGCTCTTCGAATTAGGAGGGATTCATGACATGTCGATGCAGCCTATGACATGGGATTGGTGGCCTGGGTGCCTACCCTGCACGGAAGTTGCATAGTGAGATCGCTACAGCGGAGCTCGCCATCTCCAGGCGTCATGTGGCGCCCTGCACGAACCACGGCAACGTCTAAGCCATAGCGCACACAAGTATATGAGTCTTCATCTGGAAGCTAGGACGACTCATCCCTCGTGGTTTCCCGAATAGGAAAAATAGGGAATTAAATGAGGTGACTTAATCACTCGTATGACTCTTCCTCGAAAGCCTTTTTCCCCCTCGCAATGCATGTTTGGCCACTAAGAAATGAAGTCGAAGTTGGGGGGCAGATTTGGGTGAGTCATTCTGACGGTCAGCCAATCCGGCAGCACCGAGCACCTGCCTCAACGAAGTAAGGGAAGGGACGAGGCAGGCCACAGCCCGCCCGGCCTTGCCACACCCGAGAGCCCCACCAAGGGAAACGCCTCTGTGAACGTCGTCGCAAATATCAAAAGAGCCTCCAGCCTCCGTGTGGCCTCTCCATTGCTTCACCACTTCTCCCTCATTTTCTTTCAGTTCTCCTGGAGCGATATCTTCGCCGAGCTGTCCTTGTTCCTTTTGCTTTCTACGAAGACGCTGTATTTCACAAAGCGCATGCCCAATTCTCCAACCACGACGACAGTTTCGCCATCAAATTTTGTGATCGTTGCCATCATGCCTGAGGGGGAGGGAGGTCCGGCTCCCAACCAGTCCCATGGTCAGTCCCAGGGATCTAGAGGAGGAGCTTCTCGCGGAGGACGCCGTCGAGGCCGCGGCGGAAGGGGACGTGGCCGTGGAAGTGGAAATGGAAATGGTGCCTCTCGCGGGGGCAGAAACGCCCCTGCCGAGGGAGATGCGCCAGAGCCCAGTTCTTCGACGACGGCCCAGTCGGCAGCCCAGCCAGACTCGTCTTCGCCTCCTGAAAGCTCAGGTGCCTCGAGAGGTAGACGAAATAGACGCGGCGGACGGTCTGGCGGTGCTCGTGGGTCAGAACCCCAATTACGAGGCTCGTTTCAGGTGGGACCCCAACGGCGGTTTGGTGGTCGCCTAACCACCGAAGCCGACGAAGTTAGCCAAGCGGACACGGAAGCACAGCTTTCATTGAGTGCAGATGCTCCAGAGTTTGTCCCTGGCCAGCCTGTACCTGCAAGAAGGTAGGTCTTCTCCAACCCGTGGGGTCGTTGCAGAATCGATGACGCTGACCAATAGCCTAGTTCTGAACATCAACCACAAGATCAGATAGCTGCTAGACCACGGAATCGACGGAAACCGAAGAAGTCTAGGGTGGAGGTCCCCAAGTCCACCGCCTCTGAACTCTGGCAACGAATCCAGGAGGACATTAACAACTTTAACTATGAATGCCGAGTCTGCACCGAGGAAATCATCCGGGAATGCAAAATTTGGTCTTGCACTACCTGTTGGACCGTTGTCCATCTCAACTGTGCCCAAGAATGGTACGACAGCTCGATGAAGATCGACAACGGCTCAGGCGACCCAGTATGGCGTTGCCCTGGCTGCAACTCGCACCTATCCGAAGGACCAAATTCATATCATTGCTGGTGTGGCAAAGAAACCAACCCAAGCCAGACCAGTAACTTTCTGCCACCACACTCTTGTGGACAGACATGTTCCAAACCGAAACCGACCTGCCCTCATCCTTGTCCTCTTCAATGTCACGCCGGACCTTGCCCACCTTGCGCAGTGCTAAGTCCACCAGAGCCCTGCTATTGTGGCAAGCAAACAAATCGCAAGCCTTGCAGGGAGACCGACTATCACAATGGCTGGAGTTGTCGAGAGGCCTGTGGTGATTTCCTTTCTTGCGGAGAGCACATGTGTTCCCAACCTTGTCACCCGGGGCTTTGTGGAGATTGCCCTGTTCCCATTAGTGCTAAATGTTACTGTGGGAAGGTCGGCAAGGAGTTGAAATGCTCCCAGCAAGACGATGTGTGCGACTCCTATGATCCAGCAAATGACTCCTGGTTTACAGGCTCCTTCAACTGTGGAAACACGTGTGGGAGAGCCTACGACTGTGGTGTACACAAATGCGAAACATCTTGTCATGCCCAAGATGAACTGCCAGCACACTGCCCCTTGGCCCCGGATGTGGTTACACATTGCCCCTGCGGAAAGACCCTCCTCGAAGATCTCATGGACCATACGAGAAGCTCTTGTGAGGACGAAATTTCCCACTGTGAGAAGCCGTGTGAGAGGCTTCTACCATGCGGCCACCTCTGCACGTCTCTGTGTCATATTGGAGACTGCAGCCCATGCGGCGAGATCATGGACATTGATTGCCGCTGCGGTCGAGTTACAAGCCAAACCCTCTGCCACCAAGGTGATGTTCAGAATCCTCTGTGCTTCAAAGTTTGCCAGGCAACAAGGAATTGCGGACGCCACCGATGTGGCGAGCGTTGCTGCTCGGGCGACAAGAAGGCACAGCAGAGAATTGCTCAGCAGAAAAAGAAACGTTCTGGTGTCGACTCTATCCCAGTTGAGGCAGAACATATTTGTCTACAGGTCTGCGGTCGACCCCTGAAGTGCGGCAGCCATTCCTGCGACAAGCTCTGCCATCGCGGACCCTGCTCGACTTGCCCGGAGGCTGTGTGGGAAGAAATTAGCTGCAGTTGCGGCGCAACTGTTCTGCAACCACCTCAGCCCTGTGGAACTCGACAGCCATACTGCACGTCGAAGTGTAGACGACATCCAGCCTGTGGTCATCCCACGGTTGATCACCAATGTCATTCTGACGACGTCGAGTGCCCCCCGTGTCCCTACCTGACAGAGAAGACCTGCGCTTGTGGAAAAAAGACATTTGCCAACAAGCCATGCCATCTTCAGCTTGCCCATTGTGGGGAGGCCTGTGGAAAGAAGCTTCAGTGCGGGTAAGTAACCTACATCGAACTCTAGAAGACAACAATACTCACGCGCTCCCTAGACTTCACGCATGCCGAAAGCTCTGCCATCGCCCTGGCGAGTGTGGTGATGCTCAGAATGGCTGTGAGCAGGTCTGTGGGAAGACGAAACTCTTCTGCAACCATGCCTGCCAGAATGTCTGCCACGGACAAACCGGTTAGTACTCCTGTATTAGTATTGATAGCAGTTCGAAGAACACTAATACCCAACTCTAGCCTGTAACGAGTCAAACGTATGCCAGATGAAGATGTTCATCGCCTGCCCCTGCGGTAATCACAAGAAGGAGTTCAAGTGTCAAGCTGGCTCATTGAACCCAGAACCTGTACGCCCGGAGCAAAAGTGCGACGATGAGTGTGAACGTCTCGACCGTAACCGTCGTCTCGCTGCTGCTCTCAACATTGATCCCGCGACTCATACCAACGACCATGTTCCCTACTCTGACAACACACTCAAACTCTACAAGGAGTTCAAGACCTGGGGTGATCTTCAAGAGGGCCAGTTTCGTGTCTTCACCGCCAATCAGGACGAGGTCCGTCTGCGATACGAGCCCATGCGCAATCAGTCGCGTCAGTTTCTGCACCTCCTCGCCGAGGATTTTGGCCTCGAGAGCAAGAGCGATGACCACGATGCTCAGCGCGCTGTGGTCGTCTGGAAGACGGACCGCTTTATCTCGGCTCCGTCCAAGACGCTCGCTCAGTGCGTGAAGATCCGGGCCACGCAGGCTGCCCAGGCCGCTGCCGAAGCGGCCATCCGACCACCGAGTCCTCCGGAGATGGGAAGTGAACCTTTCAATGGGTTCGTATTGACTACTCCTCGCTTCGGCATCACCATCGAGGAAATCGTGACCGGCTTGGCGACCGACCTGGCGACACTCTCATCCTTCCAGTTCAAGGCCGACTTCATTACCCACATCGAGCCCAATGATGAGGTTTTCATTAAGGCTACGGCACAGTACGCCGCCTTCCTGAGCTCCGCCTCTGTCGAGACAAGCCTTACGAGCCTCAAGCCCCGGCTTGAACAGACTCTACGCCGCGATAAGCTTGCTGAAGGTATCCTGCTCTGCCACGCCGACGCCAGCGGCACCATTACCCGTCGCGAGGTACCCCGCCGTCCCGGCGCAGGCGGTTGGAGCGCCGTTGCCGGTCGCGCGTCCTCGTGGAGGACAACTTCTGCGGCCGAGGAAGAGGCTACCAAGGCCCCTGGCCGCCGATTCGTCGGCTTGAAGAAGAAGAAGCCCCAGCAACCTGAGGCGGGCAAGGTATGGGCGGCACTAGATGGGGATGTGGAGTGCTAGACGATGCTATGATGGAGCGAAGACGCATTGCATGACCCGATACCATATCTCAGATTGGCCTCCAGTAAATAAAACCTGGGTCATGCACGCATGAACTACCCTAGGCTACGCGAAGACAACATATTTTAACACCAGTATTTTATTCGTTGATTTTGCATTGACATGACATGTAAAGCCAAGCACATTCTGAGAGGGCGATCCTGTCTTATGCGCAGGACTGGCTGTCTGAACAAACGGGCATTGTCGTACCCGGGGCGAACCCTGTTTGTGACGAGATACACAAAGAGATGACTTGGTGCAGTGCCAAGCCCAAAAAAAAACCTGACGGCATCTTCGCCTGAGACAGGATGCCACTTTAATGCTGATTTTCGATATCACGAGGCACACCTCGGATAGTTACGTTGGATCACATGGCGAGTCCCGCCGCTAGGTCTGAAACAACCACACACACGAACACAGAACGAGTGCACCAAGTTGATTCATCATAGTCTCATCATATTTGTGTCTAAAGTTCTGTTTTTATGCCTGGATTTGAATATGTATGCAAAGGGTGGAGGGCGTCAGAGGCCCTATGGGAGAGGCGGGGTATCATTCAATCATAGGGCGTCCATACGATTCCCGGTTGGGATTCAATGCTCTATGTGTCCGGATCACGTCCCATTCTATAAGCGGGTCTGCTCTCGTGGTTTTTCGCTCGTCACTTCGGCAACAAAGTCGGCCACGGCCTCGAAATAACCTTCTTCGAGGACGCTCGAGTTGTGATCGCCCCCGGGCAGGGGCTTCCACCGCTTGAAGGGGGCTTTGGAAAGCTCATAAAGCTGGCGCATGTGTTTGGGTCTGCAGAGTATTAGTCTGGTATTCGCGACGTAGAGCGGGCAGTCAGGAAGGAAGGATTGGATTGATCGGTCAGAGGACATTCGGGTTTCAAATCACGACCACAAGTGGTCATCATATTTTGTGGGTGATGTAATTGGATCATCATAAGATCATGGGAAGAAGAAAAGAAATAAGAGGGGAGACTCACGGTACAATCTCGTCCTGCAAGCCACTGATGAAGAGGGTTGGCACCTTGTTAATGTTCGGCAATGCCGACTCACTGGGCCAGACCTGGTGGCAAAGCAGGGTAAGGTACTTGGCCGGGGGCACCACGGAAGGGATGAGCTTCCGGATGGAGAGGAACGTATTTTCAAGGATCAAACCGGCGATGTCTCCAGCTTCCTGGTTCTTAGCCACGAGCTTGACGCTGACGGCTCCGCCCAGGCTCTGGCCGTAGATGATGAGCCTGTGGTCTCTCGTCTCTGCGCGCTGGCGCAGGTAGTTGAGACCAGTCTGGGCGTCAATGGTCAAGCCTGACTCGTCAGGCTCGCCAGTGGAGGCGCCATAGCCTCGATACTCGAGCATGAAAACGTTGCACCCAATGTAGTTGATGATCATGCGGGCAATGGGCAATCGGTGGCCGATGTTTCCCGCATTGCCGTGGAACATCAAGACGGTAACATTGGAGTTGCGACCGCCGCGGGGGCCGCGGATGTAGTAGGCCGAGAGCTTCTCGCCATCGTCGGTTGGGATGACAAGCTCTTCAAAATCTTTGAGAGCATAGTCAGAAGGTTTGGGAATGTCGGTTCGAGAATTTGCTGGAATGTGGCTCGGATAAATCAATGCCCTAATGCAAGGATATGTGTGTTAGCGGGGGCGCAAAGCGGGTCACACGACGAGGCGTGGAGGACAGAGACGCGACGGAGATTGGGAGATGTGGAGGGAGATGTGGAGGGAGACGGACTTTTGCTTGAAGTACAGCAGCGAAGTGAGGACGGCGGCGATGCCCTGCGTATGAATTGGTCAGCTTGTCGGAACCGGAACTAGAACTGGGACCTGGCTGCATCCCAGTGGATGGCGGCCGGATGGGAGACTGGGTGAGGTGGCATTGCGCTGTGCTTGTGCTTCTGCTTGTGCCTCGTGCGTGGCCAGACTGACGTACCGTTGAAGCCAGTGCAGGCAGACGCATGTAGCTGGCGACGGAGCTCAGGAGCGAGACGGTCTGCTCCAGGTAGCTGGTGGAAGGGGAAGAAGGAGGAGGGTTTGAAGAGGACATGGTTGAGCGATGTGTTTTGCCGGGCATCTATTACAGCTGGGGGGTGGTAGCGAGGGTCGAAAATGCGGTGACCCAAGCAAGCCCGGCTTGCCGACGAGCAAACTGGCAGAGGATGGAAAGGGGATCACAAAGAAATGAGCCGGAACAAGCCCAGCAGCGGCAAAAGCAATGGCCGACAGTAGCGGCAATGGGTATCCAGGGACGGTAACCAACTCAATGGACCGTGAGGCAGTGTGTCAGGTGTTGATGTTTGAGCGAATGGACGGGCAAGGCTTGGAGTTGGCAGGTTGACAGCTGTGAGCTGTGACGTGGGAACTGGGCTTCTCGAATCGGGGACCAGCAGGCCGGAGGTGCAGATGGCGAGAGGTCGGAACGTGGCAAGCGGAGATCGGGAGATGGCAAGTCGATAGTCTCCGGGCGCGGCCGCGAATGCGAGAATGCAAGGTCACTCGTGCACGGAGGATCGCTTGCTTGTGTTTGGACCCTGCCGTATCTGTTCTCGGGAGCGATTCCGTTTAAGGCACCATTATGCACGAGGACGCAGAGGCGGGCTTGGGGGTCGACAGAGCCGAGGCTGGAGGTGCGTGGGATGGGATGATGGTGCGGAGCGCAGTGCGGAGCGAGGGACGGAGCGAGGGACGAGGGAGAGCAGGGAGCAGGGAATAGAGATGGTCCCTTGCAGCGGCAGGCGACGGTGAAGGTGGTGAATGTGGTGATGGTAAAGAGTGATGGCGAGTGGAAATCGACGTGGTTTTGTTTTGACAGGTAGGCACTTTAAGGTAGGCAATTACGGCGATAATGATACCTGAGGTAGCTCAACAGTTTGATTGAGGATGAGCCGGCTTACCTCACCTCACCACAACGTGCTCTTGCTTTGCCTCCAGCTGGGACCTTATTTCCTCGCTGGTGGTAGGTGCTGAAGCTCTCAACCTCCGGACTCAGTCCGGACTCAGAACCCTCAGGGACATTCTACGGCGAACCGAGACGCACGCCAGAACGCTCACCAGTTCGGTGGGGCCGCATGATTCTCTCTCCACCGAGCTGAGATGATGGTACATGCGTGACGTGCATAAGAAGTATCGTCTCGTATTAGTTTTGCAGGGAGATACCTCGGGCACGATCTCTCGAAAGTACCAAGCCACCATCGGGCCAAATGAAACCGCACGCCAACAAGCGAAACGCCTTTGTCGCCATCGCGTTAAAAACACAAGGGGGGAGGTTTGCGGAGGACGGTTCTTCTTCCAAAACAAAAGCCAAGACAAGATAGCGACGGGAAACTACCGTCCGCCGAGAGGAGGAGGAAAGGAAGAAGAAAAAGAAAAGAAAGCGTGAGAAAGCAAATCAAACACCATCAAATCAAACCATACATACATAGTATCAACTCAATTCCAGGGCTTATGCATTGCCAGCACACACGGTCACGCTCACGCGCTCACGCAAGGCCGTTCACATAGCTGGAACCTGCAGTCAGTCCACTGCGGTGCTTTGATTGACTCTAGCGCAATGCCCGTAGGCGAGACAATGACGAGACCTAGCTCAGCGCCAGGACGAGCGTGATGATGATGTCGGTGGAAATGAAGCAACCGCCATGTGCCCGATTAGGAAGCTTCTACGCGCAACGCGCTCCTTGGCGACCTTCTCCGAGACGGAGCATGACCACGAGGCCAAGGGGTGCTGAGAGGGGCACCCAGTAGCACCGAGATGGGAGGTAATTAATCCTATTTATGTATTGCTTGAGACCGTGACCATGATGGACGGCGGCGCATTGGCGGGCGAGCTCAGCCGTTCTTCCGACCGAGATCTGACGCCACTACTGCTCCGTATGTATGCAGATATTGCGGTGCACGTGTGCTCCCTGTAATGAGGTGTCCCATGCTGGCCATGCTGGCCCTGCTGGAGCTGTGCTGCATACGTAACCACTCCTGCGCTGCGAGGAAGCTTCGCAGCCGATGACGATGCCGCTCGACAAGACGTGCTTTGGCCAATTCAGTTTCACCAAGGCGGCTGTGGTTATGCACTATACTTGGTACAGCCGACACTGTTTCTATTTCTGACGCTGACCCGGGTCGACCACATCGGGGACCTGCATAAGAACCATACTGACCTACCCCAAGTTTGGCCCAAGTTTGGCGGGCTAGTACATCCAATACCTCGGGAAGCCAGCTTTGAGACCACGCAATCCGCTCTAGCCAAGAATGTGGCTGTATACGAGACAGGTGCCGCCTCCTCCTTGGGACACAGACGCAAGCGTGTGAGGGGAAGCTTGGAGAATACCAGCACCTGCATAGCTCCCCTGGGCTGGGCGAGCGTATTAGACGTCGAGATGGGCACGGAATTCACATTCTGATACCCAAACCAGCTCCGGAAGTCTGGGCTTTCTTGAATGGCATGCAGCAAGCTCCGGGCCGTCTCTGGCCCTTTGTCTCGTCTCATTTATCCCGCCGTCTTCCCCGGTTGGAGGGGCTGACGAATGCATTCCTCAGCTTTGTGACGTGACGAGCCGCAGCAGAAAGTCTGAATTGTCCCAGGACACCCCCATTGACCCAGGGATGGCCCCTGAAACCCGCCTCACCTTGCTTTGTGAACCCACCACCCACCTTGGTCGTTTGTTTCTAGTCGCCCTGCTACGGCGGGCACGAGACCCGTTGGTAACGAACCCCATTCGACGGCTGCGATGTGAGATGAGCATGAGGCGAGGGTATCCATGACCAGTGGCGCATGGGGCGAGCCAAAGTGCGAGAAAAAAAAAAAGAAATCAGACGAGCTATCTGGCCAGCCTCGCTCCAGATCTGGCGCCGTTGAGGCTGTTATCTTGCATGTGGAGTTGGGAGCTGGTGGGCACTCTGGGGCTAACATCGAGTTTTTTCTTCTTCTTCTCTCACGAGGGAACTTAGCTTGGGGAGAGGGATGTGTGCTAAGGATCTAAAGATGATGCACTAAGAGCCTGAGGACTCGCAAATAGAGCCCAAGGATGGGATGCAAGGGCGCAGCTGGAATCCCAATCAAGGTCTGTGGATGCGCGTTAGACGCGCCGGCTCGAGTCGCAGAAGCGCACAGGATTGTCTGTGTCCTGGATATCGACTGTGGTTGGCTCAAAGCGATGGAGATGCCGTTGGTGATGGAGGGTATCAATCTCTCAAAGTGGTGGCCGGCGGTTACTGAGGGAGACCCCAGGAAGAAGGATGCGACCGCATCGGCCCAATCCCTCCAATCCCCTGCGGCCAAGCCTTCTTCCAACGTCCCATTGCCCCCCCGTTAGATCGTTGACAAGAAGCCTTACCCTGGGCAAGCTTTTTTTTCTTCTTCTTCTCTGTCTCTATCGCCCCGCAAGCAGCGCGAACATTGGGCTGACGACCCAGTAGAGAGAGCCAGCCTGTTGGCTAGCCCTGCAGTAGAGCCTTGCCAGAGTGGGAACATTTCAAGGTCCAGCGGCCCAGCGAGCGCTTTGGGGCTGCGGCGCGCTGCACGGCAGGCTCTTTGGGCACCTTTGGAAGGGGATCAGCCATTCAGCTGCGGAACATGCACCACGACGCGCGTGTTGTTGACGCCAGACGGCAGCAGCTCGACCAGAACCCGGAGTTGCGACCGCATCCCACTGAGCCAGGAGTCCCGGGAGCTGCATGAGGGAGGAGCGGCGCCACGGGGTAAGACACGACCACCCTGTAAACTCGCTGTACTTGGACGCAGTAGACACCCTGTAGTCGCCCATGGCTCCACGATGGCTCCCCTCTGACCTGACCCCTCTGACCCCTCTGACCCCTCGGACGTGGGACATGGGACATGGGAACGAACGTGAGACGCGAGACACCACCTCCAACACCGAGCGCTCATCAGCCCATTGGTGTCCCGCCCCCGTGTGACCCCCGCGGCATTGAGGCATGTCCTGCCGTGGTGCCATCGAGCCAATGGTGACGTCGCCTCAGCCGAGTTTGGGGATTGCGCTGGGGGGGGCGCTCTGAAGATACGTACCCCGTAGCGTGTTACGCCGTTGCTGGGGGTTTGCGTGTGTTGTCCAGGGCCCTCCCGGCCGTGGTGGTTGTGGTGGGCACTGGTGGCGTCGCCGTAGCGGTAGGATGGGTCCCGTAGCAGCCCATCGCAGCCCCGTTGCAGCCCATCGTCGCCCGGAAGGGTGCTGTTGCAGCGTCTGATAGGACGGGGCGGCGCCCAGTTGCCCAACCACGACGCTGGTGCTCTGCCCATCGCCTCGCTGGGCTTTTTGAGTTTTTCAGCGTCTTGGGTGCCGTTGTGCTTGTTGTTGTGTTGCTGGGCTGCTGGGCTGCTGGGCTCCTGGGCGCTGGGCTCCTAGCTTGCCGCAAGTTTCATCTGGGCATCCACAAACAACGCCCAAAACCTCTCTCTCACACTTTTCGCCCACACACACAACGAGCGTCGCAATTTGAGCGACGGCCCTCTGGTCTCGGTATCTGGTCCTCTGGGTTCCTCGTTTCCCCCCCTCCAACTCTTTTCCTCCATCTCATCCGTCCCTCGATGCTCACGCGTCATCTCCTTAATTAAAACCTTCCGTCACACGCCCCCCTCGCCCTCACGCTACCCGCGCCTCCATCATCACGCTACAACCCAGACAACCCAGACGACCAGACGCTCCAGCCAGCTTCCCGCCCGCCGCAGCATCCGCAACGCAACCGTGCCCGCCGTGCGTGCCCGCCGCTGACGGACGGACCCTGGCCACTACCCTCCACCTGACTCTGGCGCTCATCTCACTCGCCCGCCCCTCCATCTGGATTCTGTTTGCTCCCCCTCGCTCGGCCGTCGACTCGATTCGTATCGTCAACTCCCGTTCTGAGACGCATTCCTTCATCCTCCTCGAATGCCCCCTTGCCTCCTTGCTTCGCCCTCCGTGCCGCCCCCAAGTACAAGCAGCAGCCGCAACCAACAGAGGAACACCAACCGCAACAGCGCCAGCTCCAGCGCCAGCAACTGCATCAGCTCATCGCCCTGAACCAAACAAAAAACCCGGGCTCCCCACGGCACTGCACTTTTCTGCACCGCCGCCCCCGATTTATTTTCAACTGCCAGCGTCCCTCGGCCGAATCGCAGCGCATCCATCTGCTGGTCATTGCGCCGTCCACTCACGAAGCCGCACTTCTGCAACGCTCCCCAAAAAGCATTGCACCTCTTCCGTCAAATACCGCGAGCCACTCAGCTCCAGACGGCCTCGTCAATCCGTGGCACCCAATCACTGACACTCCAGTGTTGTTGCCGCCATCATGGTCTCCTTTTCATGTGAGGTACGTTACTCCCCTGCTCGCCCATTCCTGTTGCTGTTTCTGGCGTCGCCGCCGCCGCTCTCTCCCTCCATCCCCGAGTCCCCCAAATCTCCTCCCATAGCCCACTCCAACCCACATCCAACCCACCCCCCAGACATCGTCCGCGCTTGACATCACCCACCACACCATCTTGTACGGACAGCCTCCTTCAAGGGACACCCCTTCCTCTGCCGCCGATCGGCTGGCCCACATCCTCTCCTTTCCAAGCTCCTTCCTCCCATTGCCTCGTCCTTCAAATATCCTGGCACACCACCCCGCCTCATCGGACCAGTCTCCATTGTCTTGCATCCCACTACGCCCATCCCCTCTCGCCCTCTCTAACCCGTCTTCCCTATAGGAGTGTGGTGACGTCCTCACCAAGAAGAAGCTCGATCCTCATCGCAACCGCTGCCGTGGTGCCACCTTCACCTGCATTGATTGTATGGTGCACTTCCCCGGTGTCCAGTATCGATTCCATACTGTACGTATCACTCCGCAGAGGGGGATCCTATCATCCCTCCTCTGACTTACATCTCGCCTCTTCTGACATCATCCAGAGTTGCATGACCGAAGATCAGAAGTACCAAGGTGCTCTCTATAAGGACAAGTCGAAGAAGCAGAACAACCAGCAACAGAACAACCAGCAATACAACAACAATAATAACAACAACAACAGCTACCACAACCAGTACCAGAACCACAACCACAACCAGACCGCCACCAACAACAACAACACCGACATGGCTCACAACGCTTACGTCGAGGACTGCGGCGAGGACCGCGAGTACGACTGGGCCGAGTACGAAGGCCAGACCGAGGACGAGAAGTCTCCCTCTGAGCCCCCGCCAGAGGCGCCCACCCCGCCTTCCGCCAACGATGATCATGTCGACGTCTTCGAGTTCCTAGTGGCGAGCGGACAGACCCCCAATGCCTCCAACATGAACATCACCAGTGACCATGATCTACCTGATGTCGATCATGGTAACTCTCTGGTACGATACGAGCCCCGAAGGAGGCCCTCCTCGATCCCCTCGACCCGGCCTCCTACGTCGACGAGGACGCTCTCGTGCAGTATGGAGCCGATACTCTGCCCAGCGCCGCCTTCGTCACCCCGGCCCCGAAACATGCGCGACGCAAGAGCAAGGAGGGCAGCGAGAAGAAGGACAAGAAGCGCAAGCGACTCCACGTCGATGTTCCCACCGACCAAGAGATGACCGATGCCCCCCCTCCCCTACACACTGGCCTTACTGGTGGCCTCAACCGTATGATGCGCCCTGTCTTCCCGCCGTCCCCCGACTACTCTGGAGGCGACGTCCCAGAAGTCTCCCCTGCGAGCCCATTGAAGAAGTCGAAGCACACAAAGCACTCTAAGCACGCGAAGCACGGCCAAGTCACCAACAGCATCTTTGGCATGATTTCGGGAAAGCAGACCAAAACCAAGGTCAAGACTAAGAGTAGCAAGACCAAGAAGTCCAAGTCATCATCTTCTAAGAAGAGCAAGGATAAGACGCCGCAGCTCATTGAGTACCGACCCCATTCCAAGGATGGCAAGACTGAGAAGGAAGAGGCTCGTGAGAGCCAAGTTATTCTCTACAAGCCCCGTGCCGACATGTTCCTCAGCTTTGTCAACAAGGGACCTGAGAGCGAGCGCGGGTGCAGCATGAACAAGGTGCTGAAGCGCTTCCACCGAGAGCGCCAGGCGAGCGGTGCCGAAACGGGCAAGGTCGTTGAAGAGAAGGAACTCTGGCGATCACTGCGACTACGCCAGAACGAGCGGGGTGAGATCGTCTTGTTCTCTGTGTAAACAAACAAGTACGCCAAGCGCCCCGAGAGAAGAAACAACAGTGGGCAACCATGGCTACAACGGAACGGATGTTTTTAAAAGGGAAAGGAGTTTGAGGTGACCGATGCTTTGGAGCAACATTTCACGATACCTTGCTGGACGGACATGCTTTCATTCTGTGTACAGTTTGTTCGGGACGGATTGGATAGATGGGGCCCCGGCCGGCCTGTGGCTTATGTCGGCGGCTGCGAGGTTGGATCCCCTGGGAAGCCTGCGCGGGTAATGCGGAATGTACACATAAGGGAAGGTTGGGGATGGGATTTTCTGTATGTCAGGACGGATCCTTTCTGTTGTTCGCCCTTGGATGATTTTCACGTTTTCATTTTCATTTTCAGACTATGTTTGGGGACAGAAGGAGCTTCGTGTGTACGGATGTGTACGGATTTGTATGGGAGGATGATGTATGGGTTGAGGTTCAGATACCATGGGAACTTGCTCCAGTTAGGTGTGCGGCGATTCTATATCAGCACGTGAACTCGAGGATATTATTTGACATTGTTCATTCCGTTACATTTCATTATTGACAAGTCTATACAAGTGACTATGTGATTACATGACCCTCAAGGGTAAAATATGCTGCGCCATGGCCTCGCGTCGGCACAACGGGCATTCGGGCTTCTCCCTGACCCAGTCACCTATGCATTCCCAGCAAAAGACATGGCCGCATTGCGTTGCTGCGGGGTCTTTCATCTCGTCGAGACATAGTGTACACTTTCGTTGTTGGCTGCCCTTGATGAAGCCCATAACCTTGTCGTCAGTCAGCTGAAACCGGGGCGTTGTGGCGGCCGGCGTGTGCGTAGACGCGGCCAGGTTGATACGGGCTTGGGTCCCCTGGCCTCCCGAGAGCAGCAGATCGTTATTGTTATTGTATGAGCCGTCGTGGTCGAGGGAGACGTCGCCAGAGGCAAAGGAGGCGCGCTCGCGTGGGGTGACGGCGTCGGCGAGGTTGGAGCTGACGTGCATGTAGCCCTGGACGCCGAGCTGGACGACGAGCAGGACGCCCAGCAGCTCGTAGCCGGCGCGGTCGGGGGTATCGGGGACGGTACGGGTGAAGACGTATCGGAAGGAAAGCATGCGCTTGGCCAGCTCGTAGTAGGTGCCGCTGAAGTAGAAGAGGGCGAGGACGACGGCTTGGAACGGCGCGGCCGAGGTCAGGGACGAGATGTGTCGGGAGACGTAGTCCCAGACGCGCGCCTCGCGCGAGTCGGACTTATCCTGGGACTTGAGCGACTCGATGCGGCGTTCGAGTAGCCGGCGCAGACGAGCGCGCAAAGCTGGTAGGAAGCGGCCCATCACGTAGGGGAGGAGGATGGAGCCGGCGACGTATGCGGCGCGGCGGTCGACGGCGGGGAGGCGGCCATCTCGCCCGTCGACCTGGACAAGGTCGCAGTACTCCTCGCCGAGAGTGCGGTTGCCGGGGAGCGTGGTGAGGACGTAGTATAGAAGGGTAGCGGCGGTGCGCAGCTCCGGCGCCGCGGCGTGGGTTGCGCGAGCGCCGCGCAGCCGCCGGAAGAGGTCGCTGAGCTCCTGGGTCAGACGGCCGGTGAAGTAGCTGTCTTTTTGGTGCGCGCGGATGACGTCGGGCGCCGTGGCGAAGGGGTATGGGGAGGAGGAGGCCATCGTGACGGGTTCGGCTCGGGGAGATGTCGAGGAGATGTCGAGGAGGACCGAGGCGCGGCACTCGGCCTGGAGGGCTGGAGGGCGACCGCAGTATATGCCCAAGACAGACGAGATGCTGTATGTGGTGTTGTCGACTAACAGGGTGCTCGCAACCCCCTTAAATCGCGGATCGTGGTCGTCGCGCAAGCTGGTGATGGTGAAGAGGGCGAGTTTCGGTCGTGACCGGGGTTGGCGGTTGGGTTGGATCGAGCCTCGGGCCAATGCCCGGGAAGCAGGCCGGAGTCGGTCGGCACCCCATCCCATGTGCTAGCCATGTGTCTGGGGAAGCAAGACGGCGCTCACTACCAAAGTTACTAGCTACGCACAACCAATTGGCTAAAGCATTCGCGACTTTCTCTTCCTAAAATGGAATAGACCCTGGCTTTTGTTATTATCGTGCTGCCGCCTAATAGTATCTCCTCGAGGTGGATGCGCCATCAGGTTGCTAGTGGTTGTGGCCGATCCTCAGATTATTTAGTAAGTAACAAAACCCCAAAGTACACCATAGCCGTATTCACGCCAATCTACTTATCTGACTGTTATACACAATCCTGTACAAAAACACACAACCCCCCAAGCCTGTACCATCCTGTATCATCTACCTTACTATATCTATCATGGTCCTAAAGTCGGGTTCTGGTTGAAATCGAATGGCGCGTGAATCCCCTGCTCGGTGGCCTGAAGTTGTATGTTCAGAAACTCGTCCGTCACCAGCGTTCCCAGCTCCTGGTTCCACTGCGCCATCAGCTCCGCCGTCACGCCGTGGCCGAGCTCGAGGCCGTTCATCAAGTCTGGCACGTTGAGAGGGTCCTCGGGCGGCATCACAGCCTGTGCGTTGCGCGCCCTCACGATGTAGTCCTTGAGCTCGCTTATGCACGGCCACGTGTGCTGTACTTGCTCCATGGCGTCGAGGATCGTCGATAGAGAGCGTGCGATATCCGAGTCATCCCATGACGCACACTGAAAGAATCGCTTCATCATGACGGTGCCGGCGGCTGTGGACAACGTCTGGACAAAGTCTAGTGATAGGGACCGGTAGCGGTAGTGGCGCGAATAGGTTCGCATCAGCCGCAGGATGGCCTGGAGCGATTCGTAGCAAATTTCCACATCTTCGCTCTCGGCGATCCCTGGTTTCTCAAACATATGGGATGGAGGTCTGTGGAGAATGATCATGACAGTATGGAAGAGCATGCTTCGCCAGGTTAGCAAACACCCTATGTTGTCATATGCTGCCGGGAAGAAAACTTACTGCATACGGAGCACCGCAGGTTGCACAACGCCTACTGTCCATTGATTCCAATGCAGGGTTCCGGGAAGGCTGGATAGCCATTTGGTTAAGGAGACATGGATCTGCCTCGACCTCGCTGCTGCCACGGTATCGTCTACATTCCCTCGGCGGTTCTCGAACAATTCGGTGATCATGACATGCACGATCTTGCACAATTCCGCTTGGTAGATGAAGGACCCCACAAGCGCAACGCCATCTTCAAATTCCGTTGCTGAGGCGCCTTTGCAGATGTATGTGTCGAGCAGGCCTTCCCAATCTGGCGGATATTGTAGTCTAATGGTGTTGCGGACGTCGGACTCGCTGGGATGCAGGGCAGGGGGTCGTCCAAAGTACAGGCTAAGCTGCTTGTCGGCGATGAAGATGGCCCAGTAAACCCGTCTCAGGATTTCTGTGTCGCGGACAGACAGCTCAGTTGCGCGATTGGTGGATTCGGCAGACGCA
The DNA here is from genome assembly GCA_014621425.1 of Cylindrodendrum hubeiense. Lineage (NCBI taxonomy): Eukaryota > Fungi > Ascomycota > Sordariomycetes > Hypocreales > Nectriaceae > Cylindrodendrum > Cylindrodendrum hubeiense. The sequence continues at coordinate 65,425 of JAANBB010000095.1, read as the reverse complement.
TCCCAGTTGTTTGGATCCAGGTGAAGTCCCATTTCGTGTGCCAAGCGGAAGGCCATGCCGCAGAAGAGCCAGCCCTTGGACGTATGCCCAACGCCAATCTCGCGGTATCCAAGAAGCGCCAAAGCTTGAAGGGTTGTGAGATCGGGGGTGTCCAGCATTGAGTAGATGAGCGTTTGAGCCTGGTTCGCGAAGATGTCGGAGATGGATCTTGAGTCATCGAGCTGCATGGCACCAAGGGCGCAGATGGAGAAGAGCAGCGCATCTGAGTAGTATTTACCCGACCCTACGTCGTAGTCGCGCAGGAAATACTCTCTGTATACGAGCATGTGGAAGTGGTACTGGTATTTGAAGTAGGCGGCCATGCACATCTGTGATGTCTCATCGTGAGGCGCATACATGAAGCTGTGGTCACTGGAGCTCATGACACTGTTGTTCTCAGACAGTCCCGAGCTCGTAAACGGCGGTGCTGTGCTTAATTCCAATGGGGAGGTGCCATCGCTAGGGGACATGGAGGCCTCGTTGGAGAGGTGGATGTGGAATGCGCTGGTGCCGCCAAAGAACTGGGTGGCATTGCTTGATCGTGGACGCCTCAACTGCCCAGAGCGCACTTGCGCCGCAACAACCTTGGGGTCCGCGTTTGTCTTTTGTTCCATGGCGGGCTTAGAGGATGAGAGGTCTGCCGAAGCTGGAGGTGAGAGGGCGAGCTCGGAGAGCATGTCATCTCGCTCGGTGCTGTCGGCGACGGCGAGTTTGCGGATTAGCAGCTCGAGGGATGCGACCTGGCCCTCGAGAGCTTGCACATAGCCTTTGGATATAGGTCTTTGGCGTGTGCGATGAGCATTCGTGCGTCAAGGGTTGAGAGAGATGACAGGTGTCTTACCGTTGCTTCTCGCCACTTCCGCTGAGGATACACTCGGTCCCGGCCTTGACACACCGCGAGCACGGTCGCTTGCGATCACATTTGATCTAAACCATCATGTCAACACCGGAAACGACTATTGATATAATGAGGAAGCCGCATACCTTGCGCCGACGACATCGTTCACATCTGAGAACTCGGTCAGCAGCTGGTGGGGAATCATGCTATGAGAGGGGTTTACGCCGCGACTCACGATATCTTGATAGACTCGCCCATCGGCGTCTGCGTGTCCTCCATGATGCCACGGCGTGCGCACTCGCTCTCGTTGGCCGAGCGGCAGTTGGGAACGGGGTTCTACTATCGCGGAATGGTTTAGCCGAAACGGAGAGGAGCGGCGTTGTGGTTGATGTTGGGTTGGTTGGGGCAATGGAGACTTGTAGAGTCCAGACCGTTGCAAGTGCGCTAAATTGTCCCCTTTGGGAGGTGCGTCACTTGACATCGCCAACTAATTACTTACATGGTGCGACCGCATCCACCAAACCTCGTCCTCTGATAATCCGAACAAAGCATTTCCACGCAACACACCAACACCACATCAATCATTGAAGCTTCAGCACACCAAATTCTATGCCCCGTAGGGCGTCAAAATTCAACATTAACCCTTCTTGCCTGCGGGCAAAAACTCCAAATCCCGACTCCGATCCTAGTCATCGCTAATCTGGACTCGGTAATCGGAGAACGCCTGGCTGACCGCATCAACAGCCTCAGTCAGCCCATCCGAACGCCAGCCATCCCACCTGTGCACTTCTGTGTTACACCTCCATGATGTCTTTGTCAATCGCATCCAACACCAGCATATGCCCGGGTGCATGCGCCATCACCGTTCCCGTCAGCCCCGCCCTCATGACGGCCTCTTGTGGCGTGACACCGCAGCCCCAGAAGACGGGGACTTCTTCAGCGTCGTCGTCACGCAACTCTCCAAGTCGTCGCCCGTCAATTGTCAGCGGAGCGTCTCCCCATTCTGGATCATCGATGTCCCTGATTCCCAGATCCTCCAGAGCTTCCCACCCCCAGCAGATGGGTTCTCCGTGCGTGCTGCCGTACTTTCGCGTGATGTTCCTCACTAGGTTGATGTCTTGCTTTCGATATGGCCGCATCGATACCACATAAGTCCCCCCTTGGAAGACCCCAGCCGGACATAGGGGCACCTTGGTCCTGTACATGGCGACGTTCCTATGTAACACTGCATGTCGAGGCGGTAACCCGGCTGCTGTCAGCTCCGCCTCGAAACTGTACGAGCAGCCGATGAGGAAGGCAACATGATCCTCCGTCCACTCGGCTGTGATATCGCTACAGGATGCTTTTTCTAGCCGTGAGTCCTTGTATACCATATACCGCGGCGAATCTGTCCTTATATCGCACCCGTCGGCCAAGATGTCATTTCCCTGAAGACCTCGAATCCATGACTTTACAGAATCGTACCGTCCAACGGCCGTCGACTCCGCAATCAACGGACAGGGAACCGGGTTCCGGGCGCATAGGATCCGGAAGTCGGCCGCATAGCGGGACGGGAGAATGATGAGATTCGCCTGGAGGTGGCCCGGGGCCAGCCCGGAGGTCGAGGTGGTGTGGAGATTATGCCGGGCTGCAGATCGAGCGTCCTTTGCTGTGATTAGCACTAATGCCGCAGGTACCGTCATAGTAGACCACTGCTGGAAAGTTGAAGAATGAGGAGTGAAGAACAGAGGTGTGCGGGAGGTGAGCTAGGAAGGAGAGGCTACGATGTAGAGCAATCTCGGCTCGGGTGACACTGAGCATGAGTACGTCCCGGGCACTGACAACCTGGCGAGACTAAAAGGAAGCAAACGAGATAACTAGAGGCGCAATGGCCACCCAGAAAACGGCTCAGTGGACACTGAAGGTGTTGAAGACTGACTACTTGTCTCAGGGGCGTTGATGCTATTCCCAGAACAACAGCGGATTCGAGCCGAAGCTCTGAACCCGAATACTGCGAGATTAAGTAGTGACATTACTCCAGTTGTGCCTCAAGGAGCTGGAACTCGGAATCTCAGCCAGTGACTGCTCAACTTGTGTGAATCACGGCAAAAAATTTAAGCCGTTACCCTAAAAGCGCGAGTTAGTGTCGCTATCTCTGGGCGACTCAGCCGGACATCCGCCTCCGCACCCCCGCTGAGCTCCATCGCCAGCCGTCTCCAGGTCCATTTCTCCACAGTGGACAGTCTTTCACAGCCAAGTCTTCTCCCAAAGCGGAGGCCGCAGGTCCGCTGTCGCTTGCCCAGCGGTGGTGCTCCTCTGGAAGGCGTCATGTCAAGGGCATTCACAGCGAGCGGTTCACGACGGTTCACCACTGCGGGGATCCAATCACGTAAACAAATCCCCACGCTTCCATCACTTTGCGGAACAGCGGCACCGGTTCACGAAACGCGCTTCGGCCTGGAGAGAGGGAACGAATTATTTAATACCAGAGCTCCCACCAGATCCGGGTTGTATTCCTCAATATAAACCACCTAATACCCCAGGGATGACTGCCGGCAACAACAATGGCTGCTGACAACTCAACCCCTCCCGCGGCCGCTGCGGCCAACATCCGCATCGCTATTGACCGCGGCGGCACCTTTACAGACGTCCACGCCTCCGTGCCTGGCCGCCCCGACATCATTCTCAAGCTCCTTTCCGAGGATCCCTCCAACTACAAGGATGCTCCCACCGAAGGCATCCGCCGCATCCTGGAGCAGGTCACTGGGGAGTCCCGCCCCCGCGGTGCCCCCCTTGACTTGAGCCGCATCGAGCACATCCGCATGGGCACCACCGTCGGCACAAACGCCCTGCTGGAGCGCAAAGGAGCCCGATCTGCCTTGCTCGTTACCAAGGGCTTCCGGGATTTGCTCAAGATTGGCAACCAGACCAGGCCAAACATCTTTGACTTGACCGCCAAGAGACCCAGCCTGCTGCACGAGGTGACGGTCGAGGTGGATGAGAGAGTCACCCTCGAGGCTTACACGGAGAATGCGACTCCCCACAACATCGATGTGTCGAGTGATCCAGAGCTGTGCGTAGGTGTCACAGGAGAAGTTGTCCGTGTCTTGCGGAAGCCCGACATGGGTGCTGTCCAGGCTGAGCTGCAGAAGATCTGGGACATGGGCATTCGGTCCTTGTCCGTCGTGTTTCTGCACTCATACCTCTACCCTGATCATGAGCGGCTCGTGGGCGAAGCTGCCCGCAAGATCGGTTTCTCTGTCGTCGAGTCTTCGGCACTGCAGCCTATGATCAAGGTCGTCCCTCGCGGCATGTCCGCCACAGCCGATGCATACCTCACCCCCACCATTAAGAAGTACATCGACTCCGTCTCGAGCAATTTCACAGGCGGTCTGGGATCTGCCGGGTCACGGTGCGAGTTTATGCAGTCGGACGGTGGCCTGGTCGACTTCCGCAAGTTTAGCGGCTTGAAGAGTATTCTGTCCGGTCCGGCTGGTGGTGTTGTGGGTTATGCCCAGACGACCTGGGACGACGAGGAGAAGACGCCCGTTATTGGCTTCGATATGGGAGGCACATCGACCGACTGCTCGCGATTTTCTGGCACATACGAGCATGTGTTTGAGACCACGACTGCCGGGATCTCGATTCAGTCTCCTCAACTGGATATTAACACGTAAGTTACTGTTCCCATTATACAATAGTCCACTGCTAACAACATGTTAGAGTCGCTGCAGGTGGCGGCTCCATGTTATTCTGGAGAGGAGGTCTCTTCGTTGTTGGCCCTGAGTCCGCTGGTGCACACCCTGGTCCAGCCTGCTATCGCAAGGGCGGCCCTCTTACCGTCACCGATGCGAACCTGTTTCTTGGGCGCATTAAGCCCGAGTATTTCCCCAAGATCTTCGGCCCCAACGAAGACGAGCCGCTGGGACTTGAGATCACAACCCAGAAGTTTGAAGAGTTGAGTGCCAAAATCAATGCGGATAACCGTGCAGATGGCAAGGCAGAGCTCTCGGCTCAAGCTGTTGCCCTCGGTTTCCTCCGTGTTGCGGACGAAGTTATGGCTCGACCTATTCGTGCCCTGACCGAGGCTCGAGGTTACGACACATCCGATCATCTCCTAGCATGTTTTGGAGGTGCCGGTGGGCAGCACGCCTGCTCCCTAGCCAAGGCGCTTTCAATCTCAAGAGTTGTTGTCCACAAGTTCTCATCAATTCTCTCAGCATATGGTCTCTCGCTGGCCGATGTGGTGCACGAGGCGCAGCGCCCTGGTGCCATTGAGTACAGCGAATCTACCAAGAAGCAGACCGAGGCCGCACTCGAGGAGCTCGCAAAGGAGGCTACCGAACAACTCGTCGGCCAAGGTATCCCTGAGAACCAGGTAGTCCACGAGCGGTACCTCAACCTCCGATACGAGGGCTCAGCCACTTCTTTCATGATCCTTAAGGAGGGAGACGGCGGAGAGGAGAGTGATTTCCAAGCTCTCTTCGAGAAGCGGCACATGCGCGAGTTCGGCTTCAAGTCCCCTGGAAAGAAACTCTTGATTGATGACTTCCGAGTCCGAGGCGTTGGCTCTGCCGCGTCACACCAGGGGGAGAGCCCCTATGTGCAGCTGAAGAAGATCACTCGAGTTGCTGCGCCCTCCCGCAAGGAGACGACGCAGGTGTGCTTTGATGCGTCGGCTGGCCACGTTGATACCCCCGTATACATTCTTAGTGAGCTGGCCGCTGGCGTTCAGGTCAACGGTCCTGCTCTCATCCTCGACAAGACCCTTACCATTCTTGTTGTCCCCAGCAGCACCGCGACTATTACAGATAGCTGCGTTGTGATCGATCTTGAAACTGGTGCCACTTCTTCCGCAACCCAGCCCCAGAAAGCCGTTGAGTCTAAGAAGGAGGTTTCGCCGATTCAGCTATCCATCTTTGGACACCGCTTCATGTCTATTGCGGAGCAAATGGGACGCACCCTCCAGAAGACTGCTGTTTCTACCAATATCAAGGAGCGACTTGATTTCTCCTGTGCTCTTTTCTCCCCCGATGGCGGCTTAGTGGCCAACGCGCCGCATGTACCTGTCCACTTGGGATCCATGCAGTTTGCTGTCAAGTACCAACACAATCGATGGAAGGGCCAGCTCCAAGACGGAGATGTCCTTGTGTCGAACCACCCGTCATGTGGTGGCACGCATTTACCCGATATCACAGTCATCACTCCCGTTTTCGATGACCGGGGCGATATTGTGTTCTACGTGGCGTCTCGCGGTCACCACGCGGACATTGGCGGACTGTTGCCAGGATCTATGCCTCCTTCATCGAAGACTCTTGCGGAAGAAGGAGCAGCCATTGAGGCAGAGAAGTTGGTTACTCAGGGAGTTTTCAATGAGGAGCGAATTACTGAGCTGCTGCTCGTCGAGCCTGCCAAGCATCCTGGCTGCTCCGGCACGCGCTGTCTGGCTGACAACCTCTTCGACCTCAAGGCGCAGGTTGCGGCGAACAACAAGGGTGTTCACCTTGTGCGCGCTCTCATCGAGGAGAATGGCCTCGAGACTGTACAGACTTACATGTACGCAATCCAAGAAACTGCAGAGCGATCTGTGCGAGAACTTCTGCAAAGGGTTCGCGAGCGATCATCGGGGGCACCATTGAAGGCAGTCGACTATATGGATGATGGCTCATGCATCTCCTTGGCCGTGACCATCTCCGAGGATGGCTCTGCTACCTTTGATTTCAGCGGTACTGGACCCGAGGTTTACGGAAACACAAATGCGCCAGTAGCCATCACACACTCTGCCATCATCTACTCTCTCCGATGTCTCATCCAGTCCGACGTCCCTCTCAACCAAGGATGCCTATCCCCGATCACCATCAACATCCCCCCTTCATCGCTGCTGGCGCCGTCAAAGACGGCCAGCGTGGTCGGCGGTAACGTGCTCACATCGCAGCGCATCACGGACGTAATCCTCAAGGCCTTCCAGGCGTGCGCAGACAGTCAAGGATGCATGAACAACCTCACATTCGGAAAGGGTGGCAAGGACGCAACCGGCAACCACATCCCCGGGTTCGGATACTATGAAACCATTGGCGGTGGTTCCGGAGCAGGCCCAACATGGCAGGGCGAGAGCGGTGTACACACGCACATGACCAACACGCGCATCACAGACCCAGAGGTGTTTGAGAAGCGATACCCGTGCCTGCTGCACCGGTTTGGCATCCGCGAAGGGTCTGGAGGAGACGGAGCTCAGAAGGGAGGAGACGGCATCGTGCGAGACATCGAGTTCCGCGAGGAGGGCATCAAAGTGAGCCTGCTAACAGAGCGGCGATCCCGGGCGCCTCGAGGCGGAAATGGGGGCGAGGACGGTAGCATGGGTAAGAACGTGTTGGTTACCCGAAACGACGAGGGAGCGGTGAAAATCATCAGCCTTGGTGGCAAGGCCACAGTGGAGGTGGCCAAGGGTGACCGAGTCGTGATCGAGACTCCTGGAGGTGGAGGATGGGGCAAGAAGGCTGAGTGAATATCATCATGGAGCAGGGGAATAAGAGTAAACAATGAGAACTGGGGCCAAACGGGTTAGAGCCGAGAAGGATCGTTGTATCATGACTGAGTGTCGATGTGCAGGGCTGAAAACACAGCCGCAAGGAGGCTTTGATGACATACTACATAGTATGTAGGGCTCCGGATGCAGATGCATCGGGCCATGTGGTGTTGTGCAGCCGTGCCAAGAACTGAACTGTATTACATCAATGCGAGATGGTAAAATCCGCCAACGGCTGCTTCTCGTTTTTCCCTGCGCCCCGTTTTGTTGGTTGGGATTGCACGCTTAAGCACGCGCCACTGAGAGGATGATGGGATCATCCTTGGTCCCTCTGATCCTGGCGGCTGTGTTTGCGGTTGGCCAGCTCGCGGGGGATCCGCAGCGGCGGGTATGCGGATGCATCAGATATAGACAAGAGACATCTAAACGGGGAAGACCGGCAGAGGCGATGACCAAGCTGGGATGTGGTGGAGGAGGAGGAGGAGGAGGTGGTGGTGGTGGTGGGCAGCATGCTATAATGTGACGGCGGATGACCTACAACGCATCGGCAATCACCATCGGGTTGGTCTGACTGTATGACTGGTTGTAAATCTTCGAGGATAGATGCCTATCTTGGCATGGCTCTGGGCGTTTCCCCTTGGCTCAGCCCCAAACTGCAGTTTCCAGGGTCTTCTGAGGCTCGGCGGGGGAGTCAGTAAGATGCAAGGGTGTGAAAGGCTCAGCCAATGAAGCGATCTCCGGCCGGCCAAGCTGACGGGAATAGTGGAGTTAGGCGCTCTGGTCCCCCTGTATAATGATGACTGGCAGTGACCGGCTCGTAGAATAGTTATCGGCTACGCTGCACATTGACGTGGTAGTGTTACACGGCTAGACGGGGCAGATGACGGGTCTGTGGTGGTGCTGGGCGGAGCCGGCGGTTTCCATGAGCAGTGACCGACCATCCATGCAGCCAGTGTATCATATGTCCTGTCCTGTCCATCGTAGCGACCGACCATAGCAGCGACCGACCATCCATGCAGTGTACTTACTGTATCATCTCCCGGCCCAACGCACCCGCCCGCAGCACACACCGAAGCCCTATCTCATGCAGGCTCGGACAAGGAACCTAGACTCGAGCGTAGCTCAGCCCTGCGCACGCAATGATGCTGAACTTTCAGGAGAAAAAGAAGAAGAAGAAGAAGTACTGTGGACCATGCTGCTTTGGCACTCTCAATGGCTTGGCGTTGTGCCAGTTGCCGAGCTCGCCGGCTCTCGCCCTCGCTCCCACTTTTACGCACACCCGCGACACACCCACTTGACGGCCACTACTCAACCAGGGATGGAGGTGCAGATTGTCCCAGCGTTGAAGTGCCCGGAGGATCCAGCGAGTCAACCAACAACGTGCTACCATCGGCGAGCCACCAACAGCGAGATATTCGTGACTGCTATTGGGCGGGCAGTGGCAGTGCAGTGAGTGCAGTGCAGCAGGAAGGGTGAAGGGTGAGAGTGGTGCAACTTATTCATGCATCAGTGCCATGTACTTTGGGTAGGAACAGCAGACGGCACATGTCAGCACACGTGATGGCGAGAACTCTTGATACCTCTAGGCAGACAGGCAGACTCACCAACTGACCGACTACCTACACAAACACAAAGCAAGGCATAACAGAGCGGAGCACACATCCAAAAAAGCAACATGGATCCTCCAGCCCTGCTGTGGATTTGCCCAGGGTATGGATGGATACCATGGCTATGTCCAATGGCTATGTTCAATGACACCAGGCGTTGGCACTGGCACCAACGGGCCTTGCACTCCATCCATCCAACCCCGTCCAACCCCGTCCACCGAGTAATCATTACATGGTTGTTGGGTGGCTTCCTGGTGGATATGCCGTAGTCTTGGCCGTCTTTTAGCACTAACGGCGCGTCTGCGTCTGTGTCGACGTCTCACTCGTGGGTCTGCGACTCGGGTCTGCGGCTTGGGTCTGCGACTTGGGTCTGCGACTTGGGTCTGCCGCCCTGCGCTCTCCGACTCCCGGCGCCTCACAGACCTTCAGTCCTATTTTTATTATAATCAGCTCTGTTACTCGGGTCCTCCTGTGCTTTGAATTTCGCTTTTGTTGTTCTCGTGTCTTGGTTGGTTCCTACATTGGCCTATGTCGTTTCCTCTACTCTCGAGCCTATATTCACCAGCGAGCATATACTCACCACATCATTGACTTGGGGTTTCCATTCAGTGCGCCGCCTGCCATTTATTTTCTCCTTTTCCATCATATTTACTTCCCTCCTCTTGCGCACCGCTTTAATTCAAGGGGCTAGAAAGAAATACACAAAGAGTGCGAGATGGCTTCCTCCCTCTCGCCATCCACTATAACTGCCGCTGCCAGCCAGAAAACCAATCGCAGTGATCCCACCCGGCGATTACTTGCCTCAAGCAACCCAAATAGTTCATATAACTCCGATGCCAACTCCATCACATCCTCCAACAGCGACTCTGAGAACATCCAAGCAACCGCCAAGCCCAATCCCAGGCGTAGACGCAACTTGCTCATCGGATTGGTTGCAGTTATCTCCTTAGTGCTGCTCGCTCTTGGTTTGGGCTTATACTATGGCTTGAGAAACGTGAGTTCCTACCATCGAACCCGATGAATCAATCACAAACTAACTCTGTCAACAGAGAGACAATGGGAGTGACAACGGGAGCGGCGACGGGCTCGGCGACGGCCCGGCCGTTGACCTAGGCTACTCCAAGTACAAGGGTAATTCTCTTGACAACGGCGTCAACGAATTCCTCGGGATGCGGTTCGCCAAGCCGCCCACTGGTGACCTGCGGTGGCGTGCTCCCGTCGATCCCGAGCACACCAAGCCCACACAGAGTGCTCAGAGAGTAAGCCACTCTCACCAACCCTCACTTTCATTCATCACTAATCGCTTGTCCCTCAAATAGTTTCGCGCTTTCTGCCCAGGAGTTGGACAGAAACTCAGCGCCTCGCGCGATGAGGACTGCCTCTTCGTGAATGTCTGGGGTCCAAATTCTGCGGCCGACGCAAAGCTCCCTGTCATGGTCTTCATCCAGGGTGGCGGTAAGACCTCTTTGTGTGCACGAGTCTGTCGCTGTTCCGTTGCTAACTCCATCTCGCAGGCTACATGTCCAACTCAAGACCAACCACCAATGGCTCGCTCATGGTTGAGACCTCGGACAAGAACATGGTCTTCGTCAGCTTCAATTATCGCGTCGGCCTCTTTGGCTTCCTCGCTGGAGACGACGTCAAGAGCGACGGCGACCTCAACGCCGGTCTTTTAGATCAACGCTTCCTCCTCAAATGGGTACAGAAGCACATCTCAAAGGTTTGTACAGCGCCACCTCAACTTCCCAAATCTTTCCCGATTCCATTCTCTCCAACTCCTTTGTCCTCCGGAGCCAAAATATAACTAACCCCTACCAGTTTGGTGGAGATCCCGACCACGTCGTCATTCAAGGCATGTCTGCCGGTGCTGGCTCCGTAGCTCTCCACCTGGCCGCGTATGGGGGCCGCGACGATGGCCTGTTCATAGGCGCTATTGCCGAATCCACCTTCTTCCCCGGCCAGCAAAATGTTTCGGATCTCGAGTACCAGTACGACCGGGTCGTCGCTGACGCGGGTTGTGACGACGCCGACGATAAGATGGACTGTCTCCGCGGAAAGGACAAGGAAGAGCTCCAGGAAATCAGCCGCCCTAGGGCCTTCTACGGCCGTACCGACTCACCCAACTTCTACTGGACTCCATGTACGGATGGGGATTTCCTGCGCGACACACCATATGCTATGTTCAAAGAAGGAGACTTCATCAAGGTCCCCGTCCTAATTGGATCCTGCACGAATGGTATGTTTCTTCCCCCTTCCCTTCATCTCTCAAATATGAACAGCAGCTTACACAGATGGTACAACAAGAGGGCTCCAATTTTGTCCCCAACGCCTCCGACTCAGACAAGTTCGTCAGCTTTATGCAGGACAACTACCCCGGCCTCAACACCAACAACACCGACTCCATGCTTGAGCAGTACCCCATCGAGGACACCCTGCCCACCCGTGCCCCTTGGTTTCCCTCAACTTCACGAGCCTATGGCGAAGCCACATTTATCTGCCCGACAAACAACGTCCTCAACGCCTTCCGTGCTGCAAACTCCTCCTCCGCCAACGCCACCATCTTCTCCTACCGCTACAACCTCCAGGACAAGGCCTCCATTGCCTCCGGCAGGGGTGTTCCCCACGTCTTCGAGGCCCCAGCCGTTTTTGGCCCTACCATGGTCAACTCCGCTGCCAGTTACTTCACCTACAATGCCGACATCGTTCCTATAGTTATGAACTATTGGATCAGTTTCGTTCGCGCCCTCGACCCCAACCCCTACCGCTACGATGACGCTCCTCGCTGGCTCCCCTGGGGTGATACTCAGCGCCGCCTAGTTCTGCAGCTCCAAAACTCCACCATGGAAACTGTCCCCAAAAATGAGACGGAACGCTGCAGCTTTTGGCATAATTTGAACGAGACCATGGCTCAGTAATGATATTGGAGGATATATCTATTTTTGTCTTTTAGGCGATACATTCTGAAATTTTTGCGATGATACCCACCCAATTAGATGTTTTAGACATTTATATAGAGCCATAATATATCTGCTTCTTCATTATTGATATCTACAACCATAAATCTGTTCTCTTACATAAGTGTGGGTTGAAAGCCGACCTGCATGTCCACACAGTGTACTCTTTTCATATTTGTCCATTCTATCAACAAACCATATCGATTTTTTAAGAAGAAACTTGCAATGTCGTTTAAGTTTCTATTTCTCAGTTGACTCGCTCTAATATCTATATGCATAAGCCGCGGGATTCCATTGCAACCCCGAGCTTAACAACGAACAATAATTGGCCCCATCGATCGCAACTGACTTACAAGACACGCCGCGGTTTGCGTTTTCAGGACATACCATACCAATCGTCTCCATCACAGATAATCTGATCCAGAATAGAGCCCAAAATGACCTATTGGCCAACAACACTCATTCTTCCCCGCTCGAGTGCGAAGACCGATCCAAGGTCCTCCTCACACATGATCGCACAGCACGTCTTGCCTCAAACGCCCACCGTCGGACCCGTCGATGCCGCTTACCCGGTCGAATTGAGCTTGAATGACGTTGGTGAACCATGACGCCGTACCCATCCGAAGACTTGTCACTGACTAACTTGGGTGATGATGATCTTCGATGGCTTCCAAATGGATCTGAATCTTGTCTAGATCTCCTAGGTTTTGGTGGGGGAAACCCAGGGACTCGGAGTCGAAGCAGTGACACCTTCTGTCGTAAGCCGCGTCGATTCCCAGTTGACGCCGTTTTATGTGCTAGTTGTTGGTCATTCCCGAACTCCACATCTACTCTCTGGTTGATTGTTGAACCTTGCCCTCTGCCAAGCGACGGTGGGTAAGGGATGTCGAACTGATCTGATGATTTAGGAGATGGCTCAGGTCCTTTCCCTTCACGAATCGCTTTCAGTCCACCTTTCCCGAGTCCATGATACGTCTTTTTATCGAAGCCTACTTCTTCAAGGCTGCAACGGCCAGTGAACAGGTCTTTTTTTGGGCGGTTGCTCAGGTCTGATAAAGAACTACATTGTTTGAGTCCGGGACTGCGTATGACTGTTCCGGTTTGGATTGTCTTTTCTTGAACCAGGTGAGTACGGGATATCTTGAGCTTGAGTCTTGGTCTTTTGTGGTCGTTTGAATGGCCCACTGACTCTGCCGCGAGGCTTGCATTGGGCTGTCTTTCGATGTTGGGATAACGGGATGACTTCATTCGAATCTTGAATTTCGATGATTTTGTTCGAGACTTTGTCTTTAATGCGTCCGAATTATCCTCATCAGAGAGGCCCTTGGGAGCCAAGAAGCTAGAGCTTTCTTCGCACTTGAAGTGTACCAAAGATTTGGCTGGACTAGTAAATAATAACCCCGTGGAAATCTCTGGTTCCGTTGACAAGCTTCCAAGAGGTGATTCACATAGTTGCTGCGCCTCTTGGGGTAAAGGAGGCAGGGCCTTCATCAACTGCGGGATGCTGTTCGTCAGCCTCAGCTGATGTGCAGGTGAAATTGGGTTCGGCGATAGGATAGGGGTGTCTGCCTTCGCGGCTGAGTGGTTCAGGGTAGCAGTGTCTGATGTGTCGGGGGGCACGATGCAAGTAGTTGCTGGGTTCCGTCGGTGCTTTCCTAAGTGGCAATTGCCTATTGGCCCATTGCTGTGTCTTTGTGGTTGAGGCGATTGTTTTGGAGACCGTGGATGAGTTGCTGGCATTTCGCCCCCATGTTCCAACTTCGTCTGTTGTGTGCCCGGGGTAATGCATGGAACCACATCAACCTCCTTTTTGCCTACAGGTATGTCTGTGGGGTTATCAAAGATTTCGATGGTGTCAACAGTCTCTAACAGCGCCGGGTTTAGAATATGCCTCGACTTTCGGGGGATGGAATGAAACCCTCGCTTTCTGGGAGGGTTAATGACTTCAGGTCCCCTGACCCGCGGCCTGGACGACTGCCACAACTCGCTCCTATGAGAACTCGGTGTACTTTCGGAGCTTGGTGATGGCTCTAGATCCGTATCAGACCCAGTTCCAATCTCTACCCTCAATGACGCAGGTGGGGCTGATCTCGAGTTCACAAGTCTGGTATGAAGTAGCAAGGCTTCAATGTTGTCATCGCCATTGATACATCCAATCGAATAGGGACTCGCCTGCACTTGGTTTAGTTCGATGGGTTGGGAAGGGTTGAAATTTAGCTGATTGGAATCGTTTTTGGGTAATGGAAGCTCTGCCACTTCCATCCGAACAGTGCTGACGGTTTTATCTAGAACTTCGTTAGCATCTGTAGCCTAGTTGGAGGTAAGACTCTACCTTCGACTATATCCTTCTCACGTCCTCTCTCTTGGCCCTCGGCTGAGACATATCCGATCCCTAGGTGGCCATGGCTGTCTTCTCTCAAGACCATGGGTCGACTAATACTGCCCGTACGCCGGGGAATCGGACAAAGAGGAGCGGCAGGATCGAATCTTTGTTGAGGATTTGTCTCGAATTCCTCAGTGTAGTCATAGTAGAACGAACCCATGGAACGCAGTGGTGGCCCCTGTCTACTCTTATTCATGGGCCTCTGGTACATTTCCACGATAGATGTCAAACTGGCTGAGCGGATACTTTGGTCGCTAGAGTCTTGTTGTCGACGTGGTGGCCTAAAGCCCCAGGGATTTATCGAATTGGGAGTTCTAGAACGGTGTGGCCCAGGTCCGTGGTAATATGGACCAGGGGACGCCCGTGAAGGCAACGAGGATGTTGATCTGTTGAATTCAGGTCGCAGAGAAAGAGGCGGTGGACGGCGGTGGCTTGAGTAGTATGTCGGTTTGTAGGACCCGTGACCAGTTCGCTTGAACAGTTAGTCTGCTGCCCCGAAGAAGGCGCTCATGTTTCAAGGGAACATACATATGAGACGCGGTCAAGCTCAACCATCTTACTGTAATCAACACCTCCGTTATCTGTCATGGCCGGGGAAGCTGGCCGGACTCCGGGTCGTTTCAAGCGAGTCGGGTACGGGTAAGGGGAACGAGGACGCTGAAGACCACCGGAACTCGAGAAACTCTGTAAGGTGCATGACGACTTCTGGGAAGGTAGATGTCTCGAGCTACATGTTGTTAGGGAGTATGACCGCCGGCCATCGTCCAGTGACGGAGAGAAGGATCTCGAGTTGGATTGCTGGGTCGACGAGCCGTACAGCGAAATGATCTCGGATGTGGTATCTCGGTATGAAGGGAGGGCCTTGCGATCATCATGGACGAATCCATCTTCAAGTCCCCGCGAGTGAGGCCGAGTAAGGAGGCCTTCATCTCCAAAGCTTGGTCTTGGGCGGGGAGGGTGATGATATGTCACCGAGGGAGGTGTGGCCTTGATGGAGAAGATGCCAATGTCGCCTGTTTCGGTCGTGGTCTTGAGCATGCTTTCCAGTGGGCCAGGAGACCGGAGGAGTGTCGCGTTTTCGTTGACGCTGCGAAGAGGCCGGCGTTGGTGTGAAGGTGGCCGGGAGTGAGGATGGTTGCCTGACTTCCCATGGGATGGATGAGTGCTGCAATGGGAATTCTGGCTGGCAGGCCTCTGCCGAGATTCTTCGAGGTCCATGGAGTCGTATTGAGCCCTGCGTTCTAGATGCAGGGAGAGAGAATAAGATGGACTAAGTGATACGGGAATGTTCACTGACGACCAAAGACAATCAAAACAGACCAAGAAACTTGGAGAGGGCGATTACGAGCCAACTGACAGCCGTCACAGCCTGACTTCGAGACGCATCCTGAGGAGTGAAGACGAGCTTGTGGAAGACGAGCTTGTGGAAGACGACGCGACCAGGCGACGACGTTGAGCTGCGTCTCGAGGCAACTCGCAGGGACGAGACGCAGTCGAGACTGGCATAGTTCGAGAAAAGGAAGTGCTATAGGGCATTGCCATTGCAACTGCCAATTTTCTTTTGGTTGATTCACATGCGAGCTAAATGATTTCAGAAAGATGGAAGGAACCGACGTCTTCTACAGCTGTATGAGGGCAGCTGGCTGCCAGCTGCCCACACATTGGAAGCGCCATGAGAAGGCATGCGAACAGGAGGAAGGGCGGAAGCAGCAATTGACCTATAGGGACACGCAGAGAGAAACACAACAACCCTTGCAGGAGATCAGCACTCAAAGTGCCATGCTACTTTCCAACTTTCCAACTTTCCTGCTTTCTTACATCCCTCCCTGCCTCGAGAACCTCAAAGCGCCATCAGATCAGCCTCGGACCAAGGCCAATGCACACTGCAATGTCAATGCGCGCTGAGATGATGTCTGTGGCGGAATCGTGCAGGTGCATCGAACGCCGTGGTCACGGTTGGCGTCCTTTGGCCCGATGTCCGTGTCTTCTTAATGGTGCTCGGGCAGCCTCAGGCGTCAGGTAGGGAGGGACCAAAGCGTGCGAGTGCATGCTCCCCGCATACACCTGACGTATCTTGCGGATGCGCAAATACGAAATACAAGGGCAAGAAATGAGGACCCGATTATCAGGAAATGCTCTGTGGTCACGCCGACCATTGCCATTTGCCATTTGCGGGAAGCGAATATGCCCGTCGGGTCCCCCAGTCGTCAGCCGTGATCCAGGCGTCCAGACCCTCGTGATCTACTACACCGCGAGGCGTCAGCCAGGGCGTCTGTCAATCGAGGGAGTCGAGTCAGGGCTCTCACGAGACCAAGCCCGCTCGAGCCCGACACCGCACATAACGTGACTCATTGCCCAGAAGAGACTGACCTGGCGACGACAGCCCACAACCGGACGTGGACGGTCGGTGGGACGCTGACGACAGCCCACAAACAGACGTGGACGGTCGCTGGGACTCGCTGGAGGGAAGTCGGCCGGCCAGCCGAACTCTAAAGGTTTGACTCGGCAACAGGGTTCAACTGGGTTGTACTGGGTTGCACTGGGTTGCACTGGGTTCAACTGGGTTCAACTGGGTTCAACTGGGTTCGACGGGGTTTGATTAGTGGGCTCGTCTTCCTGGCACACATGCAACTTGTTCGCCCTTCTGGAAGCGTTCCCACCACAGTTGCCGTTCTTGTCCACTTGGTTCCCAATGTGGCTTGCACCGTCGACGAGTCTGCGCGGCCGTGCTCAGGATTTTCCGTCTTGTGGCCACCGCGGGCGCCCGGGGCCGACATCCACTGGTCACCGTCGCCCCCCCGCAGTCCACTTGGCTTCTGATCCACGCAAGCTTGTCGAAGTCTAGTCAGGGGTCTACCGGACGCTTATCCCGACATGTTCATCTGGTTACAGTGGTTGTTGTTAAGCTTGCCGAAGACGCCTGCCCGAACCACGGATTCCTGGCCGCTTTCCTGGGGCAAAAAGAATCTCATTCCCGGGTTGCTTTCCTGATTCAAACAACAAAAAGTAAACAAGCGACTCCGTCTCTCCATGCTCGGCTCTATCTATTCTCTCCCTCTCCGCCCTCAGCATCCTCCACCTCGAGTCTTGGCCTTCACATCGTCGCCTGGTCTCCCTTGCATCGGTCACGAACCACTCCGGCTTCCCCGCTCTCTCCCTACCTCTTCATATCCTGCCGAACGCCTACGCGCTTGAACCCGCCTTTCACACTACAATGGCTTCCCGAAAACCCAACCTCAGGATTCCCCTGCCCGAAGCCGAACAGGGCGACTTCCAGCGTCCCACCAGCTCACTACGGAGCCCGCGCTTTATCGAAGATTTCAATGCGCCTTTCTCAGAAGCCCTCATGAACGCCTCAAGGACAACACTCGCTACAGACACCTATCCTTCCACTTCCACCAACGGCCGTACCAGCTTCGGCGGCGAGAGCGGTGGACGACCGTCATTAAGCCCAAGGCAATCAGGCCTGCAATCACCTACACCCTTGCGCCTACGCCACTCCTCCTGGGAGTCAGAGACCAAGCGGCGGTCGACAGTCAATGATCGGGTCCGGGAATGGGCTAGGAAATCATGGGGTGCCGTTCGAAACCGTTCCGAGTCGAAGGGAGGTTATTTCGATACCAACCCGAGCCACAGCCGGAGCACAGCCGTGCTATCTCCTTCACCAGGAGACACCTCTCCCTCAGAATGTGACGGACCTGTGAGAAGCGCCACGTTTTCTCAGGCCGTCGTCACCTTCAATCAGGTGCCACCGTCGAGGTCGAGATGAGTCCAATGTGTCAGAAGGCTGTGGTATTTGGATTCCCACGGTCATGGGTCAATTCCTGCATAATGAGTACATACTAGGCGTTGGTGGTCTCGGTTTTGGGTTTGGAGGATTATAACAACACAATGTGTTTTGATGATGGTATATGAGGGTTGCATCGGTTCAGAATACACCGCCGCCGATAATGAACAGGCGTTCTTCTTCCCTTTTGGCCCAGTGGATAATCTTATTTGCCCCCTGTGTTATCGTAGCCCTGGACACATTCGGCCCTGCTACACAGTAGAATTCGAACACGGGTGTGATCCAGGCCAGCGACGTCGCGTCGTCTCCGACGCTGTGTAGAACCTTGAGATGCGCGTGTTTGGCATGTGTGGACGCATGCAGTTCGTGATACACCGTCATAAGCCTCCTCCGCTCAACAAGCTCTGTGAAGGTGGGCTCCAAGGACGCCATGCAGAACTGCACGTTCGCTCGTGATTTGTACAAGAAATGGCTAACCTGGCTACCCGGCGCGATATCCTGTATCTTCGGGCGACCTGCTCGGGCGGCGTTCTGAATGATGGCAAGAGTCCCATTCTTGGCCAATTGCTGGGCGACATTGTCCCGCATCTGCTTGAGTTCGAAGAAGCTCTCGCGATCGGCGCTTATCAGGACCATTGCAATTTCTTCATCTGCCGAGCGTCCTTCTGCAGCTGCCGGGGAACTGGCCTGGTCTGCGGAGGCCCCTTCGAAGAAACTGACGTACATGTAGAGGTAACCTTTGTTGTTGAATGCCGGCAGGCAGAGAGGAATCCAGTTCTCGCCACCACCGCCCTTGATACCGCCACTCGCAAACAACATGTTGAAGATCAGCTGCAGGTCGCTAGGGTGGAGGGAATGCCGCCGTGGCCGGATAACGCTGACTAATTTACCACCGGCCACAATGAGTCCATACAGCAGCTTGTCGGCTCTCAACTTGAGGAACGTGTTGTTTATGGTATGACGCTGAGACTTCCGGATCTTCAGGCACTCCAAAGATCCAAGGAGGGCTGAGGGGGATCCTTTGGTGAAGGCATCTGCTAGAGATGAGAGCAGCGATTCTGTGCCTTCCAGTGGCTTGCGCAAGTCCGAAGACGGCCGATTTGCGAAGATATTGGTGAGTTTCGGCAGGGTCAAGGTGGATAGAATTTGCATGTACAGCGCCTCGAGTTGCGCTCGTAATTGAGAATCACTCTCTCCAAGTTTGCTAATGGCCACAAAGTAGAGAGGCCCCTCGGTTGCAATGACGAACCGGGTGTCTCCGGCAGAGAAGGCTTGAAGCGGGTTCTTGGCCCCTTCATAAAACGATATGATTGTCTGCACAACGCCCATTGATGAGTTGATCAAACTCAGGTCTCCATGGCGACTCCAGATGGGCTTCCCAGCGGACGATAAGATCAAGTAGTGTTTCAGTTTTGACTTCCACATGAGTAACTTCTCATCGTCTTCAAACTCCCTGTCTGCCTCTTCTGGTAGTGGGCTAAACTCCTGATCGAATTCGGTGAGACGATCTCCGGGGCCTATCCTCGTCCTCTCGAATGGTTGCACAGTAGCTGCCTGTGTGCGAAGCATGTTCCACGCTGGACTCTTCTTATGGAGTTCTCCGGCGAGGAGACTGGCAATATCTCCAGCAGGTCTCATAGTAGGCGCAAAGCTCATGACACTGGCGGCATCGTCGGCCTCACCGCCGATGCTACTGGCATTGCGGGGGGTCGCATGGCCGCTATCGGCTGGACTTGGGACGGAGTCGGGCCCAAGAGTTTGGAATGTGCCGCGGGATCCATCTGGAAACGAGAGTGTCTGGATGTCCACGGGGGTTATTGCAGTCGTAGCGTGTGCCTGGAGGGATTTCGGGTCGGCACCAGCACTCGTGCTAGGTCGAGGAGGGAGGGGGGGACGATGGTCGTCGTCTCGGGAAGCTGGGTCCGGTCCCATCTTGATAGAGTGTGCGGGTGTTGCATTGCCAGATCAACCGGCTCGAGGGGAAAATAGAGGTCTTGGACAGACAACCAGGACCATTCGACCCTTTGAGTTTCCGTGCGTGTCGGGCGCGGCCATTATGCCATATTCGGAGACGTTGTCGGTGGTGGGTTGGTAGCGCTGGAGATGCGAGGCGAGGCAATGACGAAGACCGAAGGGTCCACACCCTGCTAGGCATCATTCACCGGGGCTAACTAAATGTAGAATGAAGACGACGAACTTGAAGGCACCCTTTGCGTCCTGCATTGATACTACGGATTCTCTCAACTTAGATATCGCATGCTTTTCTTTCTGTGCAGCCTGGTCAAACACCTTTCAACATCCATAATCAACGATTCGAATCAAGTCAAATCATGCTCCATGGTATGATAGCGAACTTCGAGATGGCAGCATTCACGTCTGGATACGGCTTAGTACGCGTGAACGTTCGCTAAAGAGACGTGTTGATTACGTACCTCTCGCGCATGACGCAGCTACGCACCAGCGAATGCCCTGTCACGGTTGGAGGGGCTGCTGCAGCCTTGCGCTGGAGACACATGCTAGGCCAGCTGCGACCAATCAGCGTCCCGGCATGCACTATGTTTCAGGGTACCTTGGTACCTAGAGTGCGCCCACAGGGGAGCTGGGTCGAGCTGCTGGTTGAAACGTAGCCTTCCAGGTGGGATTCGCGGCTTCATCTCGAGATTCCTCCCTCCGGTCTACCTACGATTCCTCCTCGCGCGCCCTGGCTCCTAGCGATGCTCCCTGGCACCGGCGCCATTCAGTAGGGACCTCGATGTTCCCATCTCCATCCTCGAACCGAATAGTCCCCAACTATGGCATTTGAACCCGGGTCCGGCCGGCGGTCGGTTTCGCCCGAGGGCTCTGGACGAGACTCGCCCATTCCACGACAATGGCGGAACCAGCTCGGCGGAGGTGCGCATGCGCCCGCGCACTCTAAGCTGCCTCGTTGCGATCGCTAACAACTTTCGAACAGAGGAGCCCCCGATTAAAGACAAAACACACCGAAAGTACGCCCATGGAGTCGACAGGGCGCTCGTCTTATTCGAGACGGCCTTGGAGGAGTGGGCAGACTACATATCCTTCTTGAACAGACTTCTGAAGGTTCGGGTCCCGAAGACTGGTTAATTTGGTCAAGTTGTGAAGTACTAACCATCCGGATCCAGGCCCTCCAAGCTCGACCCAAGTCAATCACCACGATACCCGCCAAGGCAACAGTCGCGAAACGTCTATCCCAATGCCTCAACCCCTCTCTGCCCTCAGGAGTCCACCAGAAAGCCCTCGAAGTGTACAACTATGTTTTCACCGTCATCGGCACAGACGGGCTGTCAAGGGACCTTCCTCTGTATCTTCCCGGGCTAGCATCGACCTTGTCATTTGCCTCCCTATCAGTACGAGCACCATATCTCGACATCCTCGAACAACACTTCCTCGGGATAGATCCCCGGTGCCTACGGCCGGCCATGAAATCCATCATTCTCGCCCTACTACCTGGTCTAGAAGATGAGACGAGCGAGGACTTCGAGAGAACCCTGCGGATGGTCGAGAGCTTCAAGCATACCATCAGGCCGGCGGATAGTGAGGAACTTGCTGAACGCCATTCCTCAGGCGATGCCTTTTTCTGGCAGTGCTTCTTCCTTGCCTCCATTACAAGTCACAGCCGTCGAGCAGGTGCCCTTGCTTACTTGGTAAGATGTCTACCTCAGTTGGGGCCGCAGGCAACTCCTCCTGCCGGAAAGTCGGCCACGACGAAAAATAATAGCGAAGATGACCGGAGGAGCAAGATCACAGCCATGGTGGCATCCCCTGAACCTGGATTACTACTGCGCTGTTTCGCAAGCGGCCTCTCAGATGAGCAGTTGCTCATCCAGCGTGGTTTCTTAGATCTTCTCGTTTCCCACCTGCCGCTTAATTCGAATGTCATTCAGACCCGAGTGAAGCCCGGGGACCTAGAACTGCTCCTCAAGGCTGCTGTTGGTGTGGTCACACGACGAGATATGAGCTTGAATAGGCGATTATGGGCCTGGCTTCTTGGGCCAGAGCCGACCACTTCGGAGACGGAGCCGCCAATGAGTCCCTCTGATACTCATCACCACGCATACTTGGCATCCAGAACCAGTTTCTTTGAAGAGTTCGGTTTACATTCGCTGACTCGGGCACTTCTTCAAATGATCAAAGGAAACCATCAAAGTAGTGCGAGTGAGCGAGCACGCCCGTACAGAATCTGCCTTTCCCTCATGGACAGGTGGGAAATTGGCGGGCTGGTCATCCCAGAGGTCTTTCTGCCTATCATTGAGAGCGTGCGGCAATTCAAAAAACAAGCGTCGACGAAGGCCGAATTTACAGAAGTGTTGCGTAGTGCTAGCGTTTTCTTTGATGGAATCGAGAGCGGTCTAATTTATGGCGAAATCGTATCACTCTTGGCCCAAGCCATCGGTCCTGGAAATATCAGCGCCAGCGAGCGAAGCGACAAGTTTTCTCTGGTCGGCTTTATCCTGGCCAACTTCAATGTTCGCGAGGAAGAGATGATAACTATCCACGCTCCTCTGTCCACTTTGGCTGCTCTGTCAATGCTGGAAGACTCAACGGATCGCCAATCATCAAGCAACTCGAAAGATTCGGCGTCACTATCAAGCCAAACTCTGAACATAGCCATTTCATTACTGGAACTTGTTCCGGAGAGGGCTTTCCCGGTGGACCCCCCTTCAAGCAAGCGAGGAACAGGAGCAGAATCGCTCTCATCAATCTCCAACATTGATGTGTTGAAAAAGATCCGAACTTTCTACGTCAATGAACAAGGCAATATCGATGCATCCCCTCCACCTTTCAACGCTATGGAGATTGGAGAGTTGATTCTCCAAAAGGTCGTCAAGTTCATTTGTGACGTTAAGAACTCTTTGAACCCGCTGGCCGACTTGGGCGTCCGCACACGTCTACTAATTCTGGCGCTACATAAGATACCCACGACTTATAAACTCGCCGAGCAGCGGATCCTGGATTTCTTAGTTGAGAAGCTCAAACAACCCTCACCGTTGCAATTTTCGGACTTTTCGGCTATGCTGAATATGGCTACACAATTGTACACCGCGGAGAGGATTGAAACCTACGAGCTGACAACTTTAGTTAGCCCTCTAGTTCGACATGCCTGGTCATATCTATCCGCGTCCGAGCCCAAGTATCATGTGGAGGCTGTCAGAGGCCTCTGGCAACTGCAATCAGTCTTGACAACCTCTAACCGTGACATTGAGGCAGCGCTGTCAAGCCTTATTATCGCCGAGGACTCAAGTTTATCCGAGGCCATTGGTGCTGTCGATAAAGGCCGCACACTGAGTGTACTCTGGTCCCATACTCTACAAGACGATGCATACGGCAGTGGAAGACGTGGTTCAAAGACACCGATGCTTGAGCTCAGGACTCTTCCTCGACTTTCAGGAACCGACAACTACGAGGTCATGTTGACCCAGCCACTATTCCTAATATTGGACGCCCTGCAAGACGATAGATCGCAACTCTACATGACAGTAAAGGCTTGGCTCAACAGCATGCTCGGAATCGACAGGTAAGGGGCCTCTTTCCATTTCTCGACATATTCAGAGTTGACTGACATACGGTAGACTCTTCTTGATCTTCGTCGCCAAGCTCAACGAGATCCCATTCCTAGATGGTGTGATTGACAGTAGCAAAAACCCTGACGAAGGCCCTGTGACGTTCTCTGAGGATGAAGACCTAGATCTCTGTTTGTATTATCTGCGAACCCTGTCAAACGTTCTCGCCTGTGCTGGGGACATCTCCTGGGCCATCTTGGCCTCCAAGCATGTTGCTTTCCACGGCCAGCAATTGCAAATAAGCAGTAAGAGTCTTTTTCCAACCCTGCCTGAATTGTAATACTGACCTGGACTTAGCTGGGGCAGAGGACGAGATGACTCTCCAGGAGTTCTTTGTTCGTGTCTGTATGAAGTGCATCATTGGCAACCCAGCTGCTACTGTCAACAAGGAACTCGAAGGCCGCATCAACCAGCTCTACCGATATGCCCTCACCATCCTCCACAAATTCTTCCTGAGCCCATATGCTGCTCCTTTATCAACCTTCCATTTT
Source organism: Cylindrodendrum hubeiense (assembly GCA_014621425.1). NCBI lineage: Eukaryota > Fungi > Ascomycota > Sordariomycetes > Hypocreales > Nectriaceae > Cylindrodendrum > Cylindrodendrum hubeiense. Next base: position 41,239 of record JAANBB010000095.1, on the reverse strand, counting down.
GAAAATGTCCTCATCGAAAGACTTTTCAACTCGCTCAAGGGCCCTGACCCCTACGTGCAGGTCCTCCTGCTTGACGTTGTATATGATACTCTGAAGCTTCGTGATGTTGCACCAGTCGCGGCCTCAGGCTCACCAACCTCCGAGAAGAGGCCGCCAGGCTTCGATCCTATCCGAGGAAGCAGACTTTCAGTTGCTACGTCTGAGCATGGGGCGATTTCCCCACCACCCCCTCAACTACTCAAATGCCTACAAGAGGGCCTCAGCTCTCCCAACAGTCGATCTGTCCTTGATAGCTGGGTTGCCTTTGTCGCGGAATGCCTTCCATTTTACACCGAATCTATTTTCCAAGTTTTGATCCCTCTGGTTGAGACACTTTGCAACGAGATTGGAACCACGTTTTCAAATCTGAGGGAAACTTTCCAATCTAGCTCACTCTCCACCAGCAGCGAGAAGGCTACTCCCGAGTCAACACTCATCTTCCTTCTCAATGGCCTAGAGCAAGTTCTTGCGAGAGGACATGAGCAGCTGCTTGCGGAGGAGGCCCGAACTCAGGTAGCGAAGAGTCCTGACCAACCGCAGTCACTCTTCGGCAGCATCTCTGGCGTGTTCCAGTCAGATGCTCCTCTGTCTCGCAGCGCTACAGCAAACGACCGATTGACAGTTCATCTGGCGTTCCAGGACGCCGTTCGCATCTGCTACAAGATTTGGACGTGGGGCCAAGGAGATGACTCGAACAAGCAAGACCAAATCTCTTCAGCGTCGTTCCTCTACACATCTCTACGAATGAGAAACCGTGCACGACGCTTGCTCGAACAGCTTTTCACTGCTGAGAACTTGGAGTGTCTTGAGACTGTCATCGATATCTGGAAGAACTCTGCCGTCGATTCAAAGCCGTCTGAGGTATTCAACCTCCTATCTGCGCTGGAAGCTTCTCGGCCTCGGCACAGCATCCCCGCGCTGTTCAATGCCATTTACAGCCGGAGCAACCCGACAGCGTTAGAGCCTGGTCGCAAATCAACCATGACGATAGCGCTCCAGGACTCTGACCTCGTGGTTTTCCTGGTCGAGTATGCACGGTCACTGGAGGACGATGCTATGGACGAGATCTGGCAGGACTGCATGCTTTTCTTGAAGGACTTGCTCGGAAACCCCTTTCCTCATCGGCAGACCCTACCAAACCTGCTTGAGTTTGCAGCAACTCTCGGCGAGAAGGTCGACAACACCAACTTCGGAGAGCAGAAGAGGATGCGTAGAGAGTTGGGCGTAAGAGACTGCATTCCCAACAATTGTAGGACACACGTGCTGACTTGTATCTAGGATATATTCCTCCGGCTTCTCGCAGCTCTCTTTACTACGAAACCTATGGCTTTCGCTGACCCAGTTCTTTTGAGCGGATCTCAAGACAAAAATGAGCTTGTTCGTCGAACCACGACGATAGGTGCGGGTGAGGGGCCCGATGATGTCGTCTTTATCCTCGCCTCCGTCGTTCCCAACCTCACTAAGATTCTTCTGGAGCCTGACCGTGTGCTCTCCGCCGCCGGGACCATCTCTACCAATGTCATTGGGCCAAGCCTGCGTGCCAAGGGATTTCCTGATACATTCTCGAAGAACACATTGCAGCTGCTCCAGGAGCTATCACGGCTACAAAACAACCAGAAGACATGGAAGAAGGATGTCAGCGACGCATTCAATGATCCCAAGTTCTTTGGGATGAACTTGGAACTGGCAAAGAATGACTGGATTCCGTTGCTCAGGCAGTGGACTTTGACTGACAAGGAAAGGATGCCCGAGATTGTCTCTCGTATCAACGCGCCTACCACGGCTGGCATCGTCTTCGGAGTCGGCGCTACCTCAGCTCGACTCGAGGCTGATCGAAAGACGCAGCTTAACCTTCGCAGAATCGCGACCCTCATCCTTGCTGCCGCGGAAGATGCCTTCGTTGCGGAGCTTACAACCATCTTCGACAAGCTCGTCGAGCTTCTCGCCGCATCGGCAACATCCTCTCCATCCTCAACCACACGTGCGGACATTTACATGGTTGTCCGCGCTCTCGCTATCAAGACCAGTGCCATACACCTGGGCATGCTCTGGCCCGTCGTCAACGCCGAGATACACGCCGCCATCTCGTCAGTCGTGGCACCCGACAACAGCACTGCATCAGACACCTATACGAATGCCTCCATTCTGCAAGCCTGCAAACTTCTCGACCTCCTCATCTGCGTAGCACCGGACGACTTCCAGCTGCACGAGTGGCTTTTCATCACAGACACAATCGAATCCGTCTACCGATCCTCCACCTACCAGCCCGTCGCCCTCGTGGACGAGATTTCTGAGGAACTCGGCACCGTAGCCGCAAACTCAGGGTTGCAAACCGAGTCTGTCGCGCACCTGGTGGCAAACAGCTCATCCCGACGGCCGCTACTTGGACCCGGCGGTATCAGCGACGAGGTCAGCCTTGAGAGGAAAGATGAATTGGTGGCCAAGGTTCTCCGGCCGTTCTTCGGCCAGCTGAGCATTTTTGCTTTTGAGTCGACGTATGCGATGGGACGGCTCGATCGGGATGCTTGTATCTCGAGCTTGTTGAAGGACATCTTCGATGAGAGAAGCATAGTCAAGGCGCTATAATAAAAGTTGGAGTTTTGAACAGAGTAGTGGCAGGGGGGGGACCGTGAGTGGAGCCTGATTTCAACGATCCATTGATAGTGCTCGTTAGGGGTGTGAGCGGCATAGAGGAGGGTTAGCCTTGAAAATAAAGCGTTTACGACTGTGTCTATTTCTACATGTTAAGGGCGAGAATTGTTGTAGATACTGCCTCGAGGGATCCTCGATTCCCGGATATGTGGTCCTCGAGTTCCAATAACGTCATGTTGCTTGTTCGCAAGATACATATTCCATTGAGACCGTATATATGTGCTCCCCGTTGATACAACGCCTTGACTGCCTAGTTTCTCCTCGTCAACCGCTTCTGTGAACGCATGACCTGAATATTCTATTCAATCTCTTCAATCACGGTATCAGCCATCATCCGGTCCAAGCTCGGTCCCAGAACTCTCTCCGTGACGCTTTCAAATGCATCCCTCTCCATGACGGCACCAAAGTAGAGGCACTTGACAACGCCGTTGAGCTCTTGGCTCAACACCTGGAGCAACTGCGCATCCAGCAGCACCTCCAGGGGATATCGATCTGCGAGCTCAAACCACGCCTGGATGGGCGTGAGTTCCTTGTCACCCGGGTTGAGCGACGATGCCAGGCCATGTAGGGAGGCGAGCGAGATGCGTGGCGAGGACCACTCATAGTAAAAGGAATGGGCGGACGGGTTGATGGCGAGAGCTACACGCTTGCCGCATTCTGAGGCGCTCAGGATGCTCTTGCGGCCCATGTAGACGTCCTCGGGGGCGTGGGCCATACAGAATGTCGACGCCATAAGGGTGTGACCCTTCGAATGGTTAGATTGGTGCTGGTGTCCAGGATAGTCGCCAAGCCAGAAATGATCCCAGCAAACGTGTTCAAGTCTGGAATTCAAGTTAGCAGCTTGGACGGAGGGGGGTGATAGTGGTTATACTCACGACAGGATGAAGTTAACGGCCATCTGCTCTTGCTCCAGCGAGAGCAGGGAGTCTCCTTCGCTCGTTAGCGGGCTCGTCATGGCGCTGGAGCTCTGGTTGCTGACACTCAGGTTGCTGCTGGCGGAGCGGATGCTAAATACGGGGGTGCGCAGTTGGTCGTTCTTCTTCAACGACACGATGATGTCGTCGATGTCGATATCGCCGAACATGTCTGTCGCATCCGACGTCTGCTGCGGTAGGGAGTCGACCTGGCAACCCGACTGCGATGCTGGCAACCCCAGCACCTGTTGGTCCGGATCTAGCAAGCGATCTATCTGCGCTTCAACGCCCTCCATCGACATTGGCTGTGGCGGGCTCACCAACGGCACCATGGAAACGGTGATGCCAAAGAGCTGTGCCTGGGCCCTCATGGCCTCATTCTCCGTCTTCAGATCGCCTGCCTCGCCCTCGGTGAGGGCAATCAGTTCCCGGAAATGCGTGATGTCGAGCTCCAGCTTCTTGACGTATTCGGCCTTGCGCTGGCGATGCTGGACCTGTGCCCGCCGTACCTGGGCTCGCCGGAGCTTGGCCTTTTCGCTGGCTGTGAGCGGCTTGGCGGGCGAGCTCTCGCTGCCAGCCTCTGGTGCTAGAGTGGAGGTCAGTTTCGGTTCATGTCAGACTGTGGGTGTGGACTGGAGAAGGGCGTCGACGGAGAGAGAGACAGGTGGTTGGAGAGAGGCGGCTGTCATCTCAATCATGACAGCTCTGGCTGCAGATGAAGAGTCGTCCGCCCGATGTCTGACATGCCGCTCTCATCCCTTTCACCTCGATCCAAGAGGGCCTTCATCTCAAACAACCGCCGGGGAATTGGAACAACCAGGCCGACAGGGAAGTGCTTACACTCGCTACTCTGCACGGCATCACAGCTCTGCTTCGCCGAGTGCACAAACTCGACCCGGTTCCCGTTCAGAACCCGCTTCGTCTTCTTCCAAAACGTCGAAAAGGACGGCCGCCTGCCTTCCGGGCCCTCGCCCGCCGCCGTGGCGGTTGAATCGTGCGGCGATGTCATTCACGTCTTTTGCGCCCGCGTCATAGCATCCGCCTCCTAGACAGCGTCCCCAAGTCCAGTCAGTGTCAGCGGAGTGAGTGGGCTGTAGCCGGTCGCCCGGAGAGATTAGCGGGCCAGCCAACGGCGATGAAATCAGACTGGCAACAATAGATGGACTGCAGTAGGAAACGCCGAGTTCCAGATGGTGGCGCGTGAGCGAGACGGTCCCTGAATGGATTTGACGTTGGCTGAGTGTGGAGAAGTCAGCACTCGCGACTCCAAAATCAAGCGGGTTTTCCCCTCCCCAGGAGCCTGTCTGTCTAGGTGGGTGGATGATGGTGGTGGTGGTGGTGGTGGTGGTGGTAGTGGTACGGTAATAACGAATAGGCCGGTGCTAATAAGCCAGGCAGCCAGCGCTGCGGAGACGCGGGGACGCAGAGACGCAGAAACGCGGAGGCGACACTCAGCCACTGCACTGTTTTCTGACGGGCTGCTGACAGCCATTCATTCAGCTACCGGTAATCAAAAGAATCCAGTTTTGGTTCAAACATCCTTGGCTTTTTATTTCCGAGATAACTCCTTGATCTTTTTCACATGGCCCTCCTGTATCCATAATAAACGTAAATGCAAATCCTCCAACGCCTCGCTGATGCCCCTCGGATCAAAACATGCCAATGCCGATGCTGATGCCAATGCCAATACCGATGCCAATACCGATGCCAATACCGATGCCTCATTCTACTCCCAGTCGTCGCCGTCGCTGTCCGTCGCCGTCCCTTCAATCAGATCCACCTCGTCCACCTCGTCCACGTCATCATCGCTATCGTCCTCGTCCTCGGCATTGAGTCCATGCACCGCCTTCCAGTTGACGTAATCGTTCTCCAGCCATCGCTTACTGACCGGTAATTGATAAGGGTCGAAGGGGAAGTACGGGTCCAACTGGTGGAAGCTCTCGTCCTGCGACTCATAGCCAGCATCTCGGAGAGCCCCGCCCGTTGAGTATGTCGCCGACAGGAACTGCGTCAGGCGGATCCGCTTGTTTCCCTCCACCAGCGGGTAGACGTACATAAAGTTCAGCCGATGCGCAAGCTTCGCAAACTCTTCGACAATGACCGGCGCACACACCTTGAGCGGGTTCAGCTTGCCAAAGATCTGGACTGATAGATCCTTCCTCGACGTTCCGACCCAGTCAACTTCCTGGCCAATGTAGGACGAAGCATCTTCAGGGTCGACATCCTCCGGCGCGCCGACAATCAGGTCTTGCCAGCGGAAGCAGAAGATGTACAGCGTTGCCTGGACAAGGCTGTAGTAAGGGTGGAATCGCTTGAGGTCGGGTCCACGGCACAGCGGCTCGTACTTTTTGCGGTACTGCTCGAGGTGGTGGAGGAGAAGCGAGAAGATGCTTCGGACTAGATGTCCTGGCAGATGCGCTCCTCGGGCGACGAAACTGGCCAGGTACGCCGCTGCCGCCTGCTTCAGGACGTTGGGTGTGTTGCCCTGGAACGCAGTTGCAATGAGCTGGCCGCAGAACGCGTCCGTCAGCCGCTCGTGCATCTGAGCAAAGTGGAAGATGAGGAATTGGGTGTGTCTCGACTTGTAGGTGGGCAAGACCATGTGGTCGAACTCGCGTAGTAGGATCGTAAACGTATCGAAGGCGGCGTCGGATCCGGGATTCGCAAAGTGCGGCGTGTAGACCTGGAACAGGGTGTCCAAAGCGGCATCCATTTTCTCAACGCTACCCTTGATGGACTTGATTCTTGCCGCATCCTCGTCAAAATCAGGATCGTCGCTGTCCACTGACTCTGTGTCGCTGACATCGTCCGCATCGTCCTCCCATTCCACCGCGCGCGAATGATCTCGGAGGGCGTACATGACAGCAGCCGTCACATCATCATCCAGGTCTTCCAAATCGACCTGCATCTGGGAGTCGATCTTGACGACCCGGTTGATGATGAGGTCGAGGACCTCGTCACGCAAGACAGGGACATAGTTCTTTATTCGTAGCAGGTTGTGGATATATGCCATGTGGACACGCATCGACTCGTCGGGGAACGGGAATTTCGAGCCCAGAAGGGTTTCCAATACTGGAATGGCGGATGGGAACATTTGGAGTAAGTACTGGAGGGTGGAGTGCAGCCTGTCCCGCATGGATTCGCGGTTGACCTCCGGGAAGTCTGGTACACACCAGACGGAGGTTCGGGTATCGCAGAATTTCTCTACCATCATGGAAAGGACCGGGGATAGGTAGGAACCCTGAGCGCTGACCAGGGCGGCCAGGAAGTGGGTAAAGACCTTGACAAAGGCATCATCTCGCCCTAACCAGGAGCACTTCAGAATGGTCTTGACTAGTCCGTTGCAGGACTTGTCCTTAAGGATGGGAATGCATCCGGTGAGGGCCATGACATAAACCTGAAGCTCATGGGGCTTCAGGGTGTCGTCCTCTTCGCCAACAACAGGAGGGAGGTAGCGCTGCTTATCGCTGGCGAACAGCTCCTTGAGAGTATCGTACTGGCCGTCATTTCCTCGCAGGTGCTCCTCAAGAGCGGTCCTGACCTCCAACTTTACCTCATCCATCGATCTCCTGCCGACCTCGTAGGTCACGTTTCGGATATCGTCAAAGAAGACCTTGCGGCGCTTGGTAGGGCTCTCTGGCGCATCGAGCGGGTCGCTGAGCCCAGCATAGTCAGCCTTCCTCCTGCCCAGGACCGAGGCGGGCTTCAAAATCGACCGGACGGGCGTCGAGATCTTGGAGATGGGACCAGGTCTAGTCCGCGGCGTAGGGGTAAAGGGTCGCATTGATGTGGCTCGTTACGTTCGTGGTCGTGTGTGTTGGTTGCTGGGAATGGTGGCGTCTCTCAGGCAACAACAGGCGGGGGGGCGCTTAAGGTATGAACATGGACTGGCAGATAAGATGCGACAAGGACTGCGAAGAGCCGTCGGTCATAGTAAAGCTACTCTCAGCACCCTGGTGATATGTCCGCGTCGCGATGCAGGATGATGCTGAAGGGGATGGAGCAGGGGCCTGGTTGAAGAGACAAGCGAAGGTGGCGGAGTATGAAGGGGATTTGGTCGGCGCCTGGTGGGCAGGCAACTTTTTTCGATAAACCAGTGTGCAAATGGAAATTTTGACGTTGAAGTGGGGTCACGCACGTGCCGCTCGACTGCTTTTGCTGGTTGTTTTGGGAGGTCCGTGCGCCTCGCCATTCCGCTTTCGCCACCTTCCCATTGCGTCACAGCTCTGACGAAACGTCCTTCAACGACGACGCGATAAGATGGTGAGAGCGGGCAAAACTAGAGATGGAATCTTGGAAAGGGAACAAACAAGGGCCCTCTTTCGAAGACAACACCGTATACCGTTTCCCCATAACGGACTAATAAACAAAACATACCTGGAGCCCATGAAGGATTCCATACAGAGGCACGTGTAAGTCATCAAAGCACGGAGACGATACAATGCATTCCACGTCTCAGTACCAGCATCAAGATCAATGCACACACACACAGAAGGATACCACTGTTCAAACCCAAAAATCAGAAGAGGCAAATCGAATTAGAAAACTATATAGATATCTTTCTCTGTTCTGTGCCGGGATCTCAATGCATGTCCGTGGTTCTGCATCTGCGAGCCCCAGTTGACTGCTGAACTGACGTTTGTCCCATCTCAAGACCGCTCCTGAGTCGACATATGAACCAAAGACATCGTCCAGAACTCTATCATCCAGATAGCAAGGGCATTTTGTTGTCACACTTTTGTTTTCGGTGGTTAACCAGTCGCCTCCGTCCATCGCATCAATGTACATCCGTAATCCTCCCGATTCCATCTAGTTGAATACTCCGAGATTGTCGCGGCGATATTTATACACACTCAATGAAGTACCCATCTCAGCGCAGACACGTCGTGATTGTATGGCGCTCAAGCGGCGAGCCCCTCGGGTACGAGCCGTCGCCTTCAAGCCTCAGTCTAATCGAACTCCGACTTGACCAATTGTTCTGATTTGACCAATTGCTCCGACTTGACCAACTGCTCGATGCAGGTGTTGTTCGAGCCTGACACCTAGTAGCCGTCACCCGCACCCGCACCGTTGTGACCAGCCTGAGAGCCGTACAAGTAGTTGGGATCGGCACCACCCTCGACACTGTTGGCGCCTTCGGCACTGGGGAACTCAGCACTCCCCTCGGGCTTCTCGCCACCCATCAGGGGGCCTGGCCAGGTAGTGTTCTCCAAAACTCTGTCTCTGTTGGACTGGTTCTGTTGCTGCATTCGTGTGTCAGGACGGAGCATCCAGGGGCGTTCCGGGTTTAGGCTTGACATACCTCACGGTACTTGGAGAGATACACCTTGAGGGCCTCGGCGTAGTTTTCGAAGCCGAGCGAAGTCATAGCGAAAAGAATATCCTCGCCGTTAACGGTCTTCCGCTTCTCCTGTTGGCACTTCTCCGACGCTATGTCAAGGTAACAGGTCAGCGTGCTGAAGATGAGAGCTATGGATCGGCTCGAGGCATGTAGATGCGCCGCCCAAGGGGGAGCAAGAGGCGCAACTTACCCTCGCTGGTGATGAAGGAGATGAACTCGCTCACGCACTCCTGCATGCACTCCTTGGCCTCCTTTGCGATCTTGGCATTCTCGGGGAGGGCATTCTTCATGATGCGGGCCACTGGAGCAAAGTTGCGAATGTTAGCATCAAGCTCATCGGTTTTGTCGACCTTGAAGGCGCGAGGCGCCTTTGGTGACTTGGAGGACGAATCGCAAGACATGGACGGCCAAATCTGCACGGCTAACAGGCTGAAGCGGCGAGCAGCTCGTGCAGAAGGACGAACAAATCACGACGAGGCGTCGGAGGGAATAGAGAACCTACCATTGGCTATGGGCAACCACCGGTCCTGCTCCTTTACGCCTTCGAACTCATAGCCCGCGGCGCCGGCACCCTGTGGGTCTTGTTGATCATTCATTTGTGCTTCCTCGTCGGGTGACGGTGCACCTTGGTCAACCTCCTTGGGAGGGGATTGGGGGGAATCCGACATATTTGGCTACCTGCAGCGGCTGCTAGCGTCCTTGTAAAATGCTTCGGGCTGGCACAGCTGGGCCTCGAGATGATGTGTCCCCGGGCCACGTCGCAAATGGTAGGGCTTGCAAGCGTCGGGGAGGGGTCCTCCTGCTGCAGTGCTGCGTTAATCCTGACTGCCGGCGATGGCTCTTAGTCGCTCACGCTCGCGGTCCCTGGCCCGGGATTCTGGGGCTATGACGCCGGTCCTTGGGGCTTAGGGGTGTGTGCGTGGGAATCAAGGCGTGGTTGTTGTGGGTGAGGATAAGAAGAGCAGGCGGGGGAGGGGTGGGCCCTGGGCGGCGCAAGTCAGGTCAAGTCAAGCGAAGGAGCGAGCGAGGACCAAGTCCAAGGCCTGTCAGTATGTGCGTGTGTGAGTGTGCGTGGTGGCAGGGTGTGGACGGATCGCCCAACGTTGACGTTGACAAGGCGAGGAGGAGGTGGTTGTAGGCCAGAGCCAGGCAGAGGCGAGGAAAATGCGTTGGAGGCAGACACGAACGCAGACGCGCAGGCGCAGGCGCAGACGGGAGACAGCACGGTTGGACGGGGGACTGTCGTTGTGCCTTCTTGGTCAACGGGCCGGAGCGGCGCGACTGGATGCGCAGGGCCGGGGTGTGGCTTTGGAGACTGGGTTACACGAGGTCGCAAAGCGTCTCGTTCGCCAATGGGTCCCGGGGCTGCAAGATCGGGTCAGAAGGCTTTTCGACTGGGCTGGTTGAGGCGGATGGTGAGAAGGGTGGTGAGAGGCGGGAGAGAGAGATAAGAGAGGGAGTCGTGCAGGCGGTTGGTCGGCGGTATGTTTGTATGTTTGGGAGCCTGGAGCAAGGGAGACGGCGGATGAGAAGGAGGCGCGAGCACAGGGAGCAGGTGTTTCCAGTCCGAGCTTAGAGTGTTTGGAGTGTTTGGAAGTGTTTGGTGTAGGTGGTTGGAGCAAGGCAATGGAGAGGTCGCCCTGGGAGACGTAGCAGATGTAGGTGGGTGTTTGGTGGTTGATCCAGATGGCCGGGACGCCGCCAGGTTGGGCGGGTGGGCAGTGAGTGGCCTTCAGTGAACGGCAGGGCAGGGCCGCGCCACAGACAGCCCTGGGGACCACAGGCACTTCAGCTAGGTACTCCGGACTTTGTGGTGGATGCCCTACAGGGACGTATTCCGTCGTGGCAGCGAGAAGCGGCGGCGGCGGCGGCGGAGGGGAGGAGGCGCCAAGCCAAGCGCCCTAGGGCCAAGGGTCGGCTGGTCGGTACCTTTTTTTTTACTGAGGAGTGGTGGCTGGTGGGCTAGCCCCGGGTGGCTCTGCCTCTGCTGCACCAGTCAGAGGGTACCTATTGGGGCATCTACCTAGGTAGGTACCTAGGTAGGTATGTAGGTAGGTACGTAGCACGTACAAGTACGCACAGTAGCACAGTAGCTTGGTGGGTTCATGGGATGGGGATGGGGGATGGTCGGAAGAGTGGAGATTAGGTGTATGGAGCGGATCGGAGGGGCGGCGCACTGTTTTGGCGGCAGAACCGATGGATCGGTGGCCGAGAAAGGTTGAGGATGAATAATGATGAGGGGCAGTCGATCTTCACCGAGGGAAGTCCGGGGCTTCTTTCCCTCTTGCGGTCCGTTCGCCCAAGGGTGTTCGCGCAGGAATGGGTATATGTGAATGCCAGTTGCAGGCTACGACGACGCCATGTTCCAGGGTGAATGATGTCCCAGGCAATGTCCCAGATGCTGCTGACTGCTGGCTGCTGCAGGTGCGGGTGGATGGACCACGATGCCAGACACACAGGCGGCCGGCAGTGAAACTGGGGCCGAGACCATGAACTGGATCGATCCAGTCAGTCACTCAGTCGAGCCCGGTGATTCGTACAGGACGGCCTCTCCTCTCAGTCAGAGTTCCACAAGTGAGGGGGCGGAGGGGCCATCATCGGAGGTTTTGGAAAGGGACGGTCTAAAGGGTGGGATGGGAGCGGCGACGTTTAGTATGGTCTCCCTCCCAAGGCCCAAGGTGGATGTGAATGGGGATGAGCGGAACAGGGCAACTCGGCGCGAGCGATCCCATTCCATAATAGTTGACGGGAGCCGGGCTAGGGGGTGCAATGGCGTACCCTGTTAAGCATTACCCGCTGTCGGTCCCTTTGTTTCCTGCTTGACAGGCAGACAGGATATTTCGCTAGTGTAAGTCGTGAGCAACGAAGAAGGAAGAAGAAAAAACGGACCGGCCAGAGGTCCAGGCCCAAAAGGATGAAATGGTCGATGAAGGCTGGTTCGGAGCATCCGTACGAAGTAGACGATCAGGACCTGCAACCAAGCTTCAGACCCTAGCTCACCCAAGTCTACCTACGGAGTAAGTCCAGCTCCCAGCTGTCAGCCAGTCGCCACAGCGCTCGCTGACGATGCGATGGAGAAAGCAAGCAGCAAAGCAAACGCCTTGTCCTGCAGGAAAGAAAAGCCCATGCTGGAACTCCAAGCCATTGGCCCCCAAAATGCGGTGAAAGCACTCCGGCGACGTCGGTTAACCAGGGTCTTCCCGGCGGCACAGCCAGGGATTCCTATCCTCTTGCGCTGTGCTTCCGACTTCAAGGCTCACGGATGGCCAGCACCCAGGGCTCGTGCTGGCCCTGCTGGGTCGCCGGCGTGGGCGCAAGGGCGCAGGCCGGTTATGGGGCTCATTGAATCCACGATGGGAGGGGCGCGCCCATGTCCCCAAGGCGAAGCTCGTCAGGGATCCATCGCCACGGTGGAGCGCTGGCAGCCTCATCAGGCCCGACCCTGGGATTCCACGAGCGCCAGCGCCAGCGCCAGGCCATGCCAGGCTAGGCGTGCCGAAGTCAAGCACGGCGAGCACGCACAGCGCGTAAGAATTGGAGGAAATCAGATGAGCATGCCCGGCTAAATGACGCCTGCGGTAACGGTCCCGCTGCGTACGCACCGGCCTCCGTCCACCCTACCATGGACGATGGGGTGTAAGCCCGGGCGCTTCGTACTCGTGACAGCGCCGCCATTTCCATCCATGGTTCTCGATTTGCAAAAGGGTCCTCTCCGTCATTGTGTACTTCGTACAACCTCTGTAAGCGTCCGGTAGGGCATCAACAGTGTGGAGAGGCAGTGACGCCCAATCGACATCGTCTCCAGCACCCCAGTCGCCCCAGCATGGCATTTGCCCACCCATCCTCACCCGCCATGACTTGCTTTTTGTCGATACGTTCCGCCCGCCACAAGCCTCCTTTTGCTCGCTACCTGCTGGGCGGTCGCTGATGTCACTGGCCCAAGTGAAAAAGCACACATGGCGCTACTGTACGTGGTTAACGTCGCTGTCGACAACCATCGGCAAGCTTGACGGCACAGCAACCATCACGACGCGCCGCCACGGGACAACGAACTAGGTGCTGCCTCACCTCAACTCGGTATCCCTTCGGCAGAAGCATGTCAAAAGTTCTTCATTTCACCGCACCCACCGGTTCTTCATCAAGTGCCGGACATAAATCCTCCGCCGGCTCTCAGTGCCTTGGGAACTCTCAAGTACCGGCGTTTTGTACGTAATTGCGTAATTGGACTCGACTCGCGCGTGTTCGTCTCGAGTCAAGCCCAACGGCGCGCGTCTTAGGTTGCACTGTCTGCCAAGTGGTAACAGAGCCCCAGCAGCCGTGCGTGGCAATTCAAAATTTGCCATTGGGACTCGGGAACTCGGAGACGCTTCTCTCATCCACTAGCCAGCCACCTCCTCTTCCCCTACCAGAGTTAGTTTGATACAAGAAAAGAAATGTCTTTCCCTCAGAAGCGTCGGGAAGATGTCCCCGTTGCCCATCATTCATGGATCATTACCCTTGGCCCTCCCCCCCTCTCCCCCCGGTGGAGCCACACCCATTCCAGCTCCCATGCTCTCGCCGTCGCAACGTCGGTCGCCAACTCGTCGGCTCGCTTGCTTATGCCGAGATGGCCCACCCGCTAATTCAAGCCAGCAACCCTTCTCGGGATTCCCTCCCACTTGATTGAGGGTTTTGTTCAGGATCCTTCGTTTGCGCAGCCAGCCACCGTCAGCACGCTTGTTTGTAATCATTGCTTCTGACCCAAGACACCGGATAACTTTCAAAACACATGAGACAAAGCTTGCCTCGATAGCTCTGTGGGGTATTCTTCGCCGTCATCCACTGGCGATGCCCCGCGATAAGCACCTGGATCAGCTCAAGCTCCCCTCAATGATCTGCAGGCACATCCATTACAGCTCACAACGATCAACTATCACATCTTTGAATGGTCACAATGGGTACGAGAAAATATGTACATTAGATCATTAAAATGTACAAATAACAGAATGCCTGTCCCTCCTACCATCAAGAATCCTAGCCATATGATGGTCTGGGGAAAATCAATTCCTAGAAAGACTGCAAGATAGAATGCGCCCTGCGTTGGAAAGCTGCTGTGCTGTGTTGACTGTTATTATTGGTGACGTATTAGTGGTGGTTGGCTGGTGCGCCCCCGTATCAGAGTGGGATCAACCGTGGCGGCACCCGCATATTCTTTGCCAATGGAACAGGTTAGTTTGGGTTTGCTGATCCTCATCTCACTCATCCCACTCGGCAGTCGGCCGAGTTAACTCGGAGGTCTGAAGCTTCGAGCACTTGTGATGCAACACCTGTGAAGATATTTTTGTGGTCTTGGCACCCTGTTTGCTAAGCGATCCCTTGTGTTGTGGCCTGCTCTGGCAGTCGGCTTTGCATGCTTGTTGAGGCTGTTGCTAGTACGGCGGTGGCTGGTGATCCTACTCCTCTTCCCGCCTTATGACGACGATGCATGAAGATGACGATGGCGGCGGCGTACCGACGCCCCTCAACCACACCTACCAGCTCGTGGGTCATGCGTCTGCCTTGCCTGTCTCCCTTTTAGTACGGCTTTGCGTTTAGCCTTGGCACGCATCTATCCACCCACATCACTCGCCTCAGCCTGTGGTGCGGCTGCAGCGGTGCAGACAAGCCACCAGCCAACGACATGCGGGTCTGCTGCGTCTGCTTCAGGGAGTGGATGCCCCAGCGACGGCGACGAGATGTCCCTAAGCTCCGGCCCGGCACAGTTGAGATTCATTTGAAGGGACTTGTCGTGTAATTTCGTGCTGCGCATGCTATGAGTATTCAAGGGAGAGAATAAGGGTGAGGGTGAGAGTGAGATGCATCATCAACAAGGTTCAATCCAACAAGGGATTGATATCCCTCTATTGGTAAAACCAAAAAGAAAAGAAAGGAATCCACCTTCCCCTTCCTCCCGGTATGCCTCATCCTTGCTTGAGAGTTTCTTTATCCGACATCTAATAGCAACAATCCCGGGACCGAACTTGAGACGCAGCTGTATCACATCCGGCTCCGACTCGCCAACCCGTTGTCCGTGGCGTCCATCACGTGTCGTGGGGCCTGGGGTAGCTAACGTTAACGCAGCTCCAACTCCATCTGCCCTGTGCTCACCGCCCAATGCAAGCAGCTCAATCCCCTCATCCAAAGCTGTAGGCCGTCAATCCTCCAGGCCGGCCCAGGCGCCGCCAAACAAGCCGCCTCATCTCCAACCCGCCCAGCTCGCTGCGAGGCATTTGAGCCCCCGGGCATCGAATCAAATTGTCTTGGACCGTTGCCGCTGCTTGGAAATGAGCCGCCCCAGTCGGCGCGCGCATGGAGCGGCCGCATGAGCTCCCCCATCCTGGCTCCTGTTACATGTCATATTTTCCCCAAAATATGCCGCCCAACCTACCACCGCCACCCCTGCCGCTCGCCTCCTCCGACTGCTTGGAACTCAGATTGCGCTCGGCTCGCGCTCTCGGGCTTGTTAGGTCGTGGATCGGGCTTGAATTCCGTCCCTCGCAGGCTTGCAGCCCCAACTGGCGCCTTAGCGCGCCCGCGGTACCGAATCCACAACGAGCCATTCGTATGCTAGCCATGCAGCATCCTTGGACTTGGGGATAGATGCCAAGCCGCAGTTCGACTTTAATATCCTCCCCTCAATGACGGGCACTCAGGGCCGTGGGGGAGGGGTATTGTTTTGCCTATGGAGGCCAATCACTTTGCGGTTGCGGCGGCTCGGCTGCGGCAACCTCGTCTTCTGTTGTTTGTCCCGCCTGTCTTAGGCATGGCTCCTTGACTAACATGATCACCACCGCTGCCCATCCCGCTTCGACACTTCGACGCTGACAAGCGCGGTCATAATTTCCTCTGCTATTGGACTGACTATGAGCGGCCCGTCCCTGGCTCGTCTCGCTCGTCTGGCTTCGAGTGCCAGCTCAAGTTTACGAGCCTCGAGTCTCCAAGCTATGGGTGGCATGGCGTTCCATGTGATACCAGGGCCGGTAACCTGGTCAATGCAACGCCAGAATCTGCCCAGGGTCCCAGAATTGATCTCCATGTTGTTCGTCAGCAGCCCAGCAGTCCAGCAGCCCAGCGCCCAGCAGCCCCATCGGATGATCGCCGGCCCTGAGATCTCCAGACGCGTGGCTCGCCGACTTGCCCCTTTGAGGCTAGCAACCTGCTGTGCCATCACTACCCTTCACGGTTGCCAAGAGAATGGTCCGATTTCTGCATATGCCATCGTGAGGCTGGCCGCGGTTTGACGCCAACGTTGCTTTCTTTTGTGTGACTGCGTCGCACCGGGGCGCGGAAACCGTTAGGGACATTGGAGGCTGTCATCGGCTCTCAAAACCGAGAGGCGCACCCTTCATTACCATGCTGTCGTGCCCTAACGACACTTATTCTGCATCCCATGACCGGGTTCATGGTCCTGTCACCAGTCCTCCTAGCTCACCGGTTTGCAGATCAGCCAACTTCGTTGAAGAACATCTTTTCTAAGAGGGGATTTCCCGCTTCCTACACCCTCAAAACACCCATCGCTCAGCAGTTCAGCAACCACACTTCCAGGATCTTTCTACCTCCTCCTAACCAGTGATATCCCTTTGAGCGCTTTGAGCCTCCAGTGTGATCACTCCCGGGGTATCCAATCAGTTAAAGAATAGATGATATGTACTCCAGCGCCCACCCAAATTAGGTGGCATCAGATCTAATTCATTATGTGCGTTACGAAGATCTACATCCAATAGCTCAAACCTCACCGTGTCTGCTATCGCCATAGATTCCTCTGCATCAATCGGCATCTACTGGGGCTCTGTGGGGCTAGGTACGCAGGTGGATGCCTCAGGAACCCAAAGGGTTAACAGATGCCATTTTGCAACACCACGTTCAGGGGTCCAGTTTGGTAACATATGTAGTAACCAACACCGCACGACTCCCAACCCCTCTTCCCCCCGCCATTGTATTCCTCCAACTTGAGGCGATAACAACGTCAGAGCGCTGATCACTGCATCTGAACGTGCGTGCAGCACCTCATCCCATCGCAGAGGCTGCCGCAAATCAGCTGGCAATGGCTCTGCCCGCCTCGTCTACGGCGACTGGGCACGGTCGATCCAAGCTCTATCGCGGCGGTCTGGGTCTCCCGGGGGTCTTCCGAGAGGCTCATCGGTCCTGTCGCCGACACTTCCGGTTGTAGCGTCGCAGAGTGAATACCGTAAGCGTGCAGGCACTCCATGATGATCTTTGCCTTGTCCGCAAAGCTCTTGACGGTTCTACCATCAACGACTAAGTGGGCAGATGCGATAGACTTGTGCTGGTCCAGTCGCCATACGTGCAACTCGTGAACAGACTCGATTCCAGGGATCTAAGGCGAAGTCATTATCATTGATACAGAAACTTTGAAGGCTTCAGATAGGCACATAGTTGCTCACCATCTCCATATCATGCTTGATGTCCTCCAGGTTGATTCCCCCCGGCGCAATCTGCAACAGGATGGCGCCGCTGTTCTTGACCAATGGAATCGCCGAGAGAAGAATCATGATGGCGATAAATACGCCAACGGCAGGATCAGCGTAGTACCGCCCCTCTCCTTTGGCCTTCCAGATGATCACTGCCGCGATTATGACACCGATGTTGTTAATAGCGTCCCCCATAACATGGACGAAGACGCCGAGCATGCCCAGGTCCCTGCCCGGAGAGGTGCCCGCGACCGCCGTGTGTTTGTGCTCGTGATGGCTGTTGGAGCTCTGTGGTGCTATACTTAGTATACCCGAGGTGACAACTCACAAGATAAGCGAAGCGAGGACTCACGGGCGTTAAACGAGCCTCAGACTCGCTGGTCACGTCGCAGCAGGGTGTCTCAGCTGAATCTCGGTGTTGCCCAGAAAAATGACTGTGCTCTCCTTCATGCGTATGCCCCTGTCCATGGCTATGGTCGTGGCCATGCTCTGATGATGAATGTCAGTCAATCCGAACTCGGAGCAGGGGTTTATGGTTTCACCATGAAGGAATGACATGACCAGAGCGTTCAATGCCAAGCCGACGCCGCCAATAATGAGAACCAGTTTAGGGTTCTCCACGGCTACTCTACCGTCAGCTCTTTGATATGTTGCTCTGTTCTTGGCTGGACTTACGTGTAATGTCAGTAACCCGTTCAATGGCCTGGACTAGAATGCTGACTCCCAGCGCCAGCAGGAACACGCCATTGAAAAAAGCACCTAGTAGAGTTGCCCTCTGCCATCCAAAGGTATATCCTTGTGGCGCTGGCTTGGTACGCTCGGATACCTATCATGCATCTTAGTATATCGTGAGTCTCGCTGCAAGACCCTGAAGGTAACTGACCATCAGCGCAACCAATGCAACCACTATTCCAATCAAGTCGCTAAGCTATTATCGTTAGCGATCGTAGTTCGTTCTACGGCAACTATATGACGTACATAGTGAAATGCGTCGGCGATTAGGGCGAGTGAGTGTGTATAGAACCCGACTGCGCAAGCCACAAGTTAACATAATCCCAGCTGCCATTCTAAGCTTCGACTATACGGACCTACGAGCTCGGCAATAAAGAAGGAGAAGGATATGCCAATTGTGGCCATCAAGCGCTGCTTGTGCGTGACGTTGAATCCCGCCATATTTTTTTGGTGGTGATCGATAGTTGCGGAGTTGCGAAGTGCCCGGATTCAACTGCTGATGCTGAATCCTATGAGTGATGTTGAGGTCGGGAATACTTAGGTAGTTTCCCGCACTTGCGACCAGCGGACAGGCCACGGCTCTTATATATCTAGGTAGGACTGATGGTCTGACCGGTGTGTGCGCGATGTTGACTGACGGTGGGTGGTTTTACGCGAAGAATCATAGAACCCAAGCGAACCTTTGTCTCGGCTAAGTCGCAAAACTCGCAATCGACGGCGATTTGGTCTGTGGTGGAGGGTGGTGATTTTTCTCAACTGTGCGTTGACTGTGCGTTCACAGTCAAGCTCCCGCTCGTATTCACAAGCAAAAAAAATCCAATTCGGAAACGATATTCATCAAGGTTGTTTGTACGACCTCCAGTTAACTTATCGGTCCCGGACAGGTGCATTGCATTTGCCGAACGCCAACAGCGGTGGTGACACCAGCCTGTCAATCACCACCAGATGGCCGCGGCAAGTCACAGGTCCCGGTAGGCTACTTCTGGGGGTTTTCTGATTACCCGTCATAGTTGCGCTGTCAGTTTTAAAAGCCACGGAAACGAGCGTGGGACTGGGGTGGTTGATTGTTGACGATGACGATGATGATGACGATGGGCTTCAATAGAGCGTGCCTAGGGTGAAGGGGAAGGGAAGGGAAGAGGCGAATATTCTACGAACACAATGTTCCATGGTCTGTCTGGTGATTCTAAATCAGCTGACACAGTGTCGCAATGTTAAAGGTCCAGACTTCAGGGACCAGACGTTGTTTTGTTGTGCTGCATCCAAGTCGAGATACACGGATGCATGCTGTGGCACAACCACAGAGTGAGTACTTCAGATCAAGCCATATGGCGTACCATTCCGGTAAATATCTTGGATATCTAGTCGAAATCAGAAGTGATGAAACACGAACTGGTTGGATCTAGCACCGTTGTGTAGTTGCTTCGTCGGTCAACATGTCATTCGATCGTCACTATGCATCGCGGGTTGTCTGAGTAGCTGCCGGACTTGGCAAGCATAACAAGTCAACGTTCCTGACCAGAAAGAACTGATGAAGTTCCAGGTCCATTATTTTCGTCGCTTAGATTGAGTCACTTGTCTGATCACACCAGCATGAAAGAAGCACGAACAGCACGAACATGACACACAAGCCAAGGTGTTCTGTTGTAGTCAATATCGCTACTTCGACAAGTAGCGTCCAGAAACCAATCACATTGCGCAGCGACAGCAGCCGACTTTGGCGATGGAGAATGGGGCGGCCTACTCAAAGGAGAGCTGCGAACTGCCCGATAGGGAAGGCGGTGGGCCTCCACCATCGCTCCAAGCTCGATTCTGCCGCGACGTCCGACCAACCTCAAGGTCGATATCGCTTTGCCTCGATATCGCTTCGCCTCGACTATCGCAGTGCCGACATCAACGTTGCTGTACCTCTTGCACGCTTGCGACGCTCCACCGCCGACCTCCTTCGCCCGGGCTGCTTCGACCGATTCAATCACCCGCGACCATCATGCAATCCGTGAGATTGCATCGTCTCCCGTCGAACCCACCGCAGTAGCTAGCGACGATCGCCTCAATCCCCCATGTCCCGAAATGGCGGCGCAAGGAATCTGGTCCCACGCAAGGGGCCACACTGGTCGCACCTCCGGCAATTCAGCAAGTCGAGCCTAGAGCGCATCCCCGCCGAGTCCCCCGCCTCGCCCGCCAGCGCCTCGACCCATTCGACCGTCAAGGAGGAGAAGCGGACCAAGGTAGAGCGCCGGTGCACGGTCGCCGTGAACGAGGGGTACTCGAAAGATGAGGTGTTGCTCAACTTGGACCTTGTGGGCGGTGACGTGAAGCCCGGGGCGCTGATGTGTATCGTGGCCGTGAAAGACGACTCGAGGAAACCGTCAACCGGTCATGCGTCCAGCAGCAAACAGGGTCAGGACCATAACAGTGGCTCCAAGGGCGCATCGACGACCCAGGGTCATGGCGACGGTGCTGGCAATAGCTATGTATTTGTCGTGAAGGATATGCCCCAGGACATGAAGGCGCGACAACCCGATGTGGAGGTGTACGTCGTGAGGCACATTGCAGATGCCTTTGGAATGAAGAAGGGCTCGCAAGTCCTCCTAACCGTGGTAAGAACCCCGGTTCCTGGGACGGGTTGGCATGCTAATCATTGCCTAGGTTGACAAGAAGAACCCAGCAAGGAAAGCATCCCACGTTGAGTTGACGTTCAAGGACCAATACTTGTCGCGATCCGACATCTGGAGGATGACCGTTGGGGAGCTAACCGAAAGGACGGTCTACAAGGGCCAATCCCTCCTATTCATGGGCACTATCAAGGCCCAGATCACTGCAGTCTATGCCGATGGACTGAGGGTGCACTCAGCCTTCTTTGCCCGCGACACGCGGCCCATCTTCCGGAGCGAGTCCGCCAGATATGTTCTCTTTATCCAAATGGCTCGCGAAATGTGGGAATTCGACTCAGAAAGCTCTGGTGAAATTATGTTCAACAAAGTCGTCAATGGGTTCCTCCCAGCACTATTCAAGAGGTGGGCCATGCTAAAGGCAAAGCACCTGGTTAGCATTGTACTCTTTGCGCGGGTAGAGTATGACACAGGGTTATCCGCTGAGTTTGACACCTTGGAAGGGGATTACTACACCGGTATCCAACCATCAGGTCTTCGCCGACCTTACAAGGACTTCTATCGGGTTGTCGTGAGCGAGATGAGCAGCGGCGAATGGACAAGAATTCTGCACCAGTTAAAAAAGGAGTTCAACTTCTTCCGCAGAGATATCAGCCTTGACCATCACAAGGTGTTCGCTCAGTCTCAGCAAGGGGGGGGCAGTCAGATCCCCAAGGACACTCCTACAAACCGAGTCAAGGCAGAGTCTACCATTTCCATGTATGGCAATGTCCTGGAGGCCATCAACTTGGCCTCCTCACAATTCGCCCACGACCACATCGACAGAGATCTGACAAGGACCGGTATTTCCATCGCCGTCATCAGCCCCGGATCGGGAGTCTTCGAAGTTGACTACGAAACCCTGAGAAGGACGACTGAAGCTTTAGTTGGGAATGGCATTGGCATTGATCTGATATGCATGCCCAAGATGCCACTGCACTCAGTTCCTCTCTTCAAATACCGCAACCCTCAATACTCAGAGGAACGCGGTCATCCGCATACTCCCCGCCATTCCGGCCTGTCAAGGTCGTTCCAGAGCCGCGACAGCACGCCAAATCACCCCACACCCATCGTTGGCAGCTATCAGTCAATGGCAGAATCCTTCTCGCCCTCCAAGGGGAACAGTTTGACTCGTCGGATGAATCACCAGACATCCATGTCTAGGGGCGATGAGTGGTGCTACGCGCTCCCACAGTGGCTTCACGTTTCATACTGGACCGGCGCTTCTGATGAAGCCCTTTCCTACCAAGGCATTGCCTTGTCCGTGTCCAACAAAGTTGAGCAGGATGATGAAAACGACTTCAACATACGATGTCGGATGTACGACTTGCAAATGAGGAGTCTCCTCGAGACGAATGAGATCGAAACAACCCCTCTCCAGGCTGATCAACAATTTCCTGCCAACATTACTGAGCAACCCACTTCACAGAAACAGCGCCCGACTGGAATCAATGACGTTGTATATATACCTAATCGTCGTGCTCCTGAGGCTTTATTTGATTATGTGTATGGGTTCGCTAGATTTGTGCCCGACAGATTGGCAAGACCCGGTGAGAAGTCTGTATGGAAACAGTTGCAGGAATTTGATGACCAGAAGTCTCGTATTTCCAGCAGCCGCCGCCATCGGCACTCTTCACGGCACGCCAAGGATCTGGACGAAATGACGCGGAGGCAGTTGGCAGAGGAGTCTGGTCTTTATGGGACCTCGCTTCCTGAGAGGAGGTCATCCCTGATAGGGCCATCCTCGAGAAAGATGTCCATGAACATGGCTGATATGGACAAGCCGCTTGTCGCCAACATCAAGAAGACGCCAGACCAGACTCCCAAGACTTCCAAGGCCATGATGACCGTGAAGCAGCCAAAGCTAATGAGGCAGATCAGCCTTGGCCAGCGTGGTTTTGGTATTGCTGCCCCAAAGGCAGTGGTAGCGGAAATTCAGGCAGAGACTGTAAACGCCTCTGGAGTCTCATCCGCAACCCAGCAGCGACTGCCATCTACTCCGCGGATGCGCCCAGAGCTCTACCCCAGCTCTCCTCAGACGATTACAAGCCAGTCGTCAGCTTTATCTGCACGCAAATACCGGCTGGACGCTCCGGATCCTATCATTGAAGGGATACCAACGACACCAAGCATCCCTATCCTAAAGCGAAACAACTCGAACCTTGACATCGCTGCGCATCAGTTGAGAACTGCATCGATCGCACCATCGCCTTTCAATGTCCATCATGAAAAACCACAAGAAGATCGAGATTTACGGTACTCCAACGCACTCCGGGCTGAGGACGCCCAAAAGGTGTACACTAATAAGCTACGTGCCGGCGTAGTACCTGAGCTTCCCGCAACATTGTCTCCGACAACGGCCATCACTCCGTGGTTGACGTTGTTAAACCCTTCGAATCCCGACAACCACATGATTGATGACACAATTCTATACAGTCGTTGGCAACATGTTTTCCCTCAAACCTCCCAAATGAAGGTTCAGAAGTGGAAGGCGCTGTGCTGCCCTGCATCTGTCCCGTTGACAACCGAGTATTTCCCATCGAAGACTCAATTTGATACGGAATATCAAAGGCACCCTTACAACATCGACCAAAATGCGGATGATGAATTAGCTGAGGAGCCCAAGACGCGCCAACAGTTTATTCAGGAGCTCATCAGTTTACGGTTTTCACAAGGATTCCAGGTCGTTGTTGGCCCCGCCGTTGCAAAGGCCTTTGGGCAGAAGCTCATCAAAGTCGGCGACATCTTCTCTCGTAACCAGCCTCTAGAGGACGGCACTAGCATCTTCATGTCGGTCGGCAACACGATCCATCAGCTTTCGTGTGTGAATGGCACAGAGGTCGAGGTGAACATATTTATGCGGAAGCCTACGGATACTTCATTCACCCCGTTAAGCTTCACTCCAATCTACAAGCCTGCCATTCGAACCCTGTTTGATGAGACCTATGAGACGCGAGAAATCGATCTCCTCACACCCCGGCCAGACCGCAACTGGAACGCCATTGATTCGTATATTGCGGGCCATCATGATGAGATGATGGAAAGCCTGAGGTTCTGGCGAGCGCGGTTTGTGCTTATTCCTGTGGTTTCTAAGAATTCAGGGGTACCAAAGACCCAGAGTGGAGATAATGCCGAGGAGGTTCGCATTGAAGGAATCAAGCGCCTGGCCCAATCCTGGCAGAAGTATCGCTACATTCCTCCTTCCGAGCGACGCTACCATTCTGTGGGCCATCGTCAACGGCGGGATCCCAACCCATTAGACATTGTGTACAAGACAGAAGACCCATCTGTGGTTATCGCCGCCGAGGTCGAGACGTTGCCGCTTGTAGAAGGCATTGAAGGGGTTCCTCGCAAGGGTCAGCTCGTGCTGAGCAAAGAGCGCTTCACGAAATCCAACCTGAACTTTGCAACAGTGGCCGACGCAATGCAGCAGCCCGTTGAGAATGGAGGCGTGCGGTTGCAGAACCGACGCTGGCATCTTCGCTTGCATTACGCTTGCTTCATTGGGTCTGATATGACGACCTGGCTACTGGACAATTTCGAGGATCTGGAGACCCGTGAGGACGCTGAAGCCTTTGGCAACGCCCTAATGGTGTCCGATGAGAACAAGGACAAGGAGAAGGACAGGGGGCTCTTTGTCCACGTCGAGAAGAGGCATCAGTTCCGGGATGGCAACTACTTTTACCAAGTTGCCAATGAGTTTGCCAAACCACATACCGGCTGGTTCAACTCGCGACGTGCTGGTGTGCCCCCGACACCAACACTTGAGCCAACAAGCCGAGATTCGCCGCGGAGTCTTATGGCACGGCCCAATTCAATTCACGATGATAACTCGCCAGCGTCGACATCAACCACGCCGACAATGCCTCTATCTCACAACGGCAAGCACCCGAGAGTGATGCTGAGCAAGGTCATCAAGTATGACGTGGATCATCGCAAGCGGTCGTACAGGCCGGAGCGCATCGATTTGCACTACGATCGTTTACACAACCCCGATAGCTGCTTCCACATCAGGATCGACTGGATGAACATCACGGCCAAGCTTGTTGAGGACGCTGTAGAGACGTGGGCGCGCGAGGCCAGCCAGTACGGCCTCCGCCTCGTCGAGGTGCCCATCAGGGAAGCCTGCGCCATCACTGAGACGAACCCCTTCCGCAGGCCGTTCCTGGTCAAGCTGGCCGCAAGACCGCCGGACAAGAAGCCCGAGACGTACCTAGATCCTAGCTCGCTCGGCCCGCAAACGTCTCCCACCAAGCACTTCTACCAGGTAGCCATCCTCAAGCGCTTCGACTTCGTGCTCGATATTGAGGCCGCGAGTAACTTCCCCAGCAATGTTGACGTCAGCTACTCGTGGGGCAAGCCCGATTTCAAGTACAGCCAGTACATCCACCGCTCCGGGCTGCTCCTCGCGCAGATCACCGACGACGGCGACTTCCTGCTGCTAGCCAACCGCCTCTACACCAACCGGCCCAGCAATCCGCGTGACAAGGAGATGCGCGCCGCCGCTGCCTCGGACCCGCCGCCGCTCGTCGACCGCTCCGGCCGCATGTCGTACTCTTCATATGGCATCCCCGCCGACTCATCCTCCGGGCCGCTCCCATCGCCGCTGCTCAAGCCCACCCCTTACTACTACCAGTCGCCCGCTCTCAAGCCGATAGACAACAAGGCCACACCGATAATGTCACCGAACCCCGAGTACATCAAGACCGGCTTCGAGGAGTTCTGCCGAGACACCGCTAGCCTTGAAGCCTTCTACCGCGATGCCTTGGAGAGGGCTCAGGGCATCCAGGGCACGCCCGCCACGGCCGTCGCGCCAACCGCCCTCGAGGCCGTGCCGGAGGCGAGCATCCCTATGCTAGGTCTTCCGCCGGGCGTGCTTGGAGGTGGCAGTGACAATGGCCCTAGCAAACGTCTCAACAGCCCCATGTCCTTCCTGCGTAGGGGCAGTGTACAGTACGACGGCGGGTCCAGTTTGAGCGGGCGTGGATGAATACTGTCCATCAGTTGCTGCGGTGAAGGCGTTGGCCTCGGAAGGTCTTGACGATTAGCCATACTAGTGTATTTCGGGGGCGTTCGTTTGTACATCTGCTTGGATAGGTATGAAAAGTATACAGTCTTTTATTTAATGTACCGTGGGGTAATGGCCTGAGGTAAATACCGAGAATCTATCTACCTATAAAATTTCCAACCGAGCCTCTACCTTTCGACAGCCGATGGGTATAATGTATGTAAAGACAAAAATGAAATAACGAAGCGTCGTCTTGCTGCAATTTTGACGAACCAGGTTCACATTACCGTTCCCAAATTCCAGATTTCGCGAGTGTGAGTGAGTTATGTACAATGATCGTTATGTTAAAGACAAATTTATACAAATGCAAAAAGAAAGAAAAAAGATTACAGGTTATGAGTGGTAAAAACTAAACCAATGAGAGCAAGGCCTAATGGGACGGCAGATGTATGTTGTGTTGCGCTTTAGATGGGGTACCCTATAAAAGTTGAGTCAGCGATTGTACTGCATTATCCAAGGCAGAATTTGTGTTGAACTTACACCACGAACAGACGGCAATAATGAGGTAGAGGCTAATCAGCAGGAAGCCCTCAAGCCAATGGCTCTTGCCATCGGCAATAAGGTAGTTCGTAAGAAGGACGGCGACAAACATGACGGCGACTTGGAAGATATCGAAGCTGAGGTTCATGTCCTCATTGCCCATGCCCCAACCGATGATGACGAGAAGGGGGATGAGGAAGAGGGCGACCTGCATACTGGAGCCAACGGCGACACCAATAGCCAGATCCATCTTGTCCTTGATGGCGACAGTGACAGCCGTCGCGTGCTCGGCGGCGTTTCCGACAATTGGGAGGAGGATGAGGCCAACAAACTCTTCGGAGACACTACCATTTGCGGTAACGGCGTCGATGGAGTTGACCATGAACTCGGCGCAGAGGGCAATGAAGACAGTCGAGATAGTAAGGGTAGCAACAGCGACCCAAAAGTGCAGCTGGGGCTCCTCTTCCTCATCATCATCCTCATGGGCAAGGCTTTGGGGGTTCATGAGCATCTTTGAAAGTCGCTCGTTTTCGGTCTGGTCAGCCATGCCACGGCCCATCAGGGCACCTGGGGCGGCAAGTCCCTGTCTAATGGCGCCAGAGTCGAGGGAGCCGCTGCTCCAGGGCTTGGCGGCGACCTTCTGGCTCTCCTCGGTGAAGACGTCCTGGTGAGTCTTGAGCTGGAAGATGAGGTAGGCACCGTAGACAACCAGGAGAATGACCGAGGTGCCCCGGGAGAGATCGGCGACGGACTTGGTTGGCGTGGTACTGGCCATGTCGAAAACGGTGGGCACAATGACGGAGGCGACAGCAAGGGCAAGCAATGAGGCGGCGGTCTGGGCGACCGTCTGGTTAAAGTATTGCTGCTGGCGGCGCAGGCCACCGAAGAAGAAGCAAAAGCCCATGACGAGAAGCAGGTTGGATAGAATGGAGCCAATCAGCGAGGTTTGGACGATGAGGACCTTGCCCTCGGCCAAAGCCAGAATGGCAACGATGAGCTCGACAGCGTTGCCAAAGGTGGCGTTGATCAGTCCACCCAAAACCTCACCAGTTCGCAGAGCAATTTCCTCGGTCGCAAAGCCGAGCATCGCGGCGAGGGGGATAATGGCGATGAAATTGACGACGAAGACGGCGATGCGATTGACCGAGGTGATGTAGTTGAGAGCGATGCCAACGGGGGCAGCAACGATGAGGACGTTGATCCACGAGTTGAGGAACGTTCGCTGGAGCTGGTTGGCGACAGTGAAGGGCTGTTTGGGCTGGACATTTTTGAACAGGCTCCTCTCCTTCTTGGCCTTGACCTTTTCCCGCTTGTCGTCGTCATCTTCGGCACGCTTGGGCGTGTCATCTTCGGGCTTCCGGTTCCTCAAACCATCGTTGTCGTTGACTAATGAGCGCTGCGACACGGCGGTGTTGTCTCCAGCCTCGGTGGGTTGGCTGATGCTCCTATCCCTCGATCTCTCATCGATATCACGGGCGTTGGATTCGGCGACGGTCTCTA
This sequence comes from Cylindrodendrum hubeiense, assembly GCA_014621425.1. Taxonomy (NCBI): domain Eukaryota; kingdom Fungi; phylum Ascomycota; class Sordariomycetes; order Hypocreales; family Nectriaceae; genus Cylindrodendrum; species Cylindrodendrum hubeiense. Next base: position 13,412 of record JAANBB010000095.1, on the reverse strand, counting down.
CGTTGGACCAATCTCTGGCGACGGTGCGAGCGGCTGTGGGATCGGTGCTGGCGTGGGCCAGCTTCTCACCGGCCGAGGGATCATTGCGGGTAGCCTGCTGCTCGAGACGGCCGCCATCCCAGGTGCCAGCGGGCTCGTGTTGGCGGTCCCAGGAGACGTGGCGGAAGGGATTCCATGACTGGTCGGAGCTTGTGCGGCTGAGGGTGTGCGCCTGTCGCTTGATGTTGAAATGGTTGACTTGAGACATGGCAGTCGACGGTTAGCTCCAGGCAAGCATGGAAGAGGGAGAAGGCTGCCGAGTTGGCCCCCAAATGGAGACTGAAATGGATGGATGTAATGTGCAAGTCGCACAGCAGGGCGCGCTCGGGAAATGTGGGTTTGGGGGCAAGGTGCCTTACATGTAGCCATTGCCAAGAGCTTGGCGATTGTGACACGGGCACGGGAGCCGGGGGGGGCGGGGGACGGGAGACGGGGGCGAAAAGGCCGACGACGTGCGTAAACCTGGGGGTGAGTTGGGACGGGTCGAGCTGTATTCGTAAAGAGGAGGAGAAATACGATGGTGGGAAAAGGCAAAGGATGGGGAATGCCAAAGATGTGTTTTAGTTTGCACGAGGTGCGTCCGGCTCGGGCTTTGGCTTGGGTGAAGTCGACGGGCAAGTGCCGAAAGAGAGAAAAAAACAAGATTGCTGTAGGGATGCTGGTGCCCCTTCCTGTCTTCTAAGGTTGCGTGTATTGACGAAACAGGGAGGGCACGTCACCACGGGTTTCTGCGCGGTGGGCTCCTTAATATTCAGGGACGGTGCCGGCCTTGCAGATGGAATCAACCCTTGGAGGCCCAACAGGGCAAAGGCTTGCGAGCTTTCTTACTGCGTAGCGCGTCGTAGGCACATGGGACTATACCGGACGGCGGTATGGAATCGTCAGAGTCCGGCGATGATGATGCACCGCAGCAGCGCGTGCGTTGTACGTGCGCGTTGTACATACGTGCGCGCGCTTGTGCCTCGTGTGGGGATGGCTATGACACCACGACACGACGACAATACAAGGAGGAGGCCTCACCCTCTCTCGTCTCACCCTCACGGGCCAATCTCCATCCGCCAGTCTCTCACTCCCTCTGAGTACGCTCTCTCCCTCTACCTCTCACTCTCACTTCTCCCTCTCCCTCTCCACACCCACTCTCGCCCAGTGCAGCCGTGTCGTCGATTCCATTCCACTCAGCCATCCCAATCCAACCCATCCAGTCCCGTTCGACGACCTACGGCGACCATTCTTCCATCCCGCCATCGCCATCGGCTTCATCGTACTCCTACGCCCACCCGACGACATCTTGCTCTCAACGAGCCCGACCCGAGTCTGCTCGCTCATCGTCGCCCGTCGCCCTGACTCTGGTCCTACCGCTCCCAGCCTCCCCCTTCGTCGTCGCATCGTCGTCCGATCACAATGAACTCGCAAGGCGCCAGCGACGTGTCGCCCGAGGCTATGCAGTCGCGAATCCAGCAGGCCCGCCGCGAAGCTGAGACACTCAAGGATCGCATCAAGAGGAAGAAGGATGACCTCGCCGACACCACCCGTACGTACCATGCCCTGGCTTCACGGGCTCGACGACGACGACGGCGACGGCAACAGCACCGACAACGAGTGTCGCCGTATCGCCGCCGTCTATCGTGTCCCCTATTTCCTCAGTAAGATCCAAACAATGCTAACCTGAGTCCGAACTATAGTCCGCGCTGTCGCGCAACAGGCTCATGAGCCTATCCCCAAGAACCAGCTCATGAAGGCCAAGCGAACGCTCAAGGGTCATCTGGCCAAGATTTACGCTATGCACTGGTCTACCGACCGAAGGCACCTCGTCTCTGCCTCTCAGGATGGAAAGCTCATCATCTGGGATGCTTACACCACCAACAAGGTCCATGCCATTCCTCTCCGCTCCTCCTGGGTCATGACCTGCGCCTACGCTCCCAGCGGCAACTTCGTTGCCTGCGGTGGTCTCGACAACATCTGTTCCATTTACAACCTCAACCAGCAGCGCGATGGCCCTACGCGCGTTGCTCGCGAGCTCTCCGGCCATGCCGGTTACCTCTCCTGCTGCCGATTTATCAATGACCGCAGCATCCTCACCTCGTCCGGTGACATGACTTGCATGAAGTGGGACATTGAGACCGGCCAGAAGGTCACTGAGTTTGCCGATCATCTCGGCGATGTCATGAGCATCAGCCTCAACCCAACCAACCAGAACACCTTCATCTCGGGTGCCTGCGACGCGTTCGCTAAGCTTTGGGATATCCGAGCCGGCAAGGCCGTTCAGACCTTCGCCGGTCACGAGTCCGACATCAACGCCATCCAATTCTTCCCTGATGGTCACTCCTTTGTCACCGGCTCTGACGATGCCACTTGCCGCCTCTTCGATATTCGCGCTGATCGTGAATTGAACCTCTACGGGGTAAGTGTGGGTCCTTTAAATTGGTTCTCGGACCTCGTGCGCTAACTCCATTGGTAGTCGGAATCCATCCTCTGCGGCATCACCTCCGTCGCAACCTCGGTATCTGGACGTTTGCTCTTCGCCGGTTACGATGACTTCGAGTGCAAGGTATGTATTCCCCGCCCGTCCATGGCGACCCCTCTTAACTATGCGCATGTACTGACCAATTGAAATAGGTCTGGGATATCACCCGAGGCGAGAAGGTTGGATCTCTTGTTGGCCACGAGAACCGGGTCAGCTGCCTGGGCGTGAGCAACGATGGTACCAGCCTGTGCACAGGTTCATGGGACTCCCTGGTAAGTAGCCTCCTAGCACCCGATCTTTCGGTGACTCCTGTCTCCGTTTCTATCACAATTGTCAAAAGCAATACTCTCATGGATATTGGCTAACTCTGCTTCTAGCTTAAAATCTGGGCTTACTAAACACCGTCTGCGAATACGATGGAAGTTTTGTCTGGATATACGAACGCCAGTACGCACTGCGGCCTCATACAATCTGCGTTCGCACGACTATATTGCCCACCGATCTCGAAGACCAATCACGCCCATCTTACTTGCGACTGTTGGCGAACGCAGGACGAAGTGACGAACCGTACCTTCTCACACATACCCCTTACCGACGAAATTCCCCGGCCGGACGCGAATACTTGAATATGGGCTGTTTTCCCGTGATGGCGTGGGGAAAACACTGACTGATGCGATACCTCTTCTTTTTCCTTTTTTTTGTTCTCTGCCTCTCGACTGCAAAATTCTCTGCACAATAGTTTCCCCTTTCTTGACACGGCTTGTGTTGTTAGCAATGGGCGGTTGTATTACTGGATGGGATTTTCTGTGTCTTCAGAGACCCTCTCTGTATACACTCGGCTCTCCTCACATCAGCCTCCCGGTTTCAGTCTTGTTTTTCTTCAAGGCGGTTCAACAACGAAAGGGACGGGAAGCTGTGGAGGTTAATTGATTATACAAAGGGTTTCCATGGGAGTTGACGGTTATACCGAGCCAAAAAATTCAGACCTCGAGATAATACACTACGATGATCCAAGAACACCTCGCTCCTCTCAGCTCGCAGACCTGGCAACCGCAGCCGCCCACGAGGCGCAAGAAGGGAAACTAAGCTGGTGTACGTGGAAGTTGTTGATGCATGAGGTGGAAAGCGAAGGATGGGTGTTGAAGTGATCAAGGGCCCCTCATGCTCCAGTGGAGGGGAGGAATCATCGTGATGGCGCCACTCGAGTAGTGAGAAGGGTAGTTTCTCGATACCCCTTCTGCACTACGCTGATCCTTGATGCATTTTCTTATACTGTTGCGAATTCCCATATTGCATGGTTCTCTTTTAGCATGTACTTTTTCTGTAATCTTTTCCTGTTTTGTCTTCCTGGAGTGGCTAGGATGGGAGGAATGGAGGGTTGGAAGTGCAGCTTCGTTGCTTGAAGGGTTGGCTTGCTGGGTGGCGGGTTGATAATTTGTTGCGGAAGAGGTGAAGAGTAGGGGAGGGGAGTAGAGAGATAGAAAATCGATGGTTCCCTTTTTTAATGCCGTGGTTTCTCGGATGCGATTCGTCGGGATGAGGACGAAGACGAGGGTGAAAAGGTAGCATGCTATATGGTGTACAAGGCACATAGGAAGGACCTATGTGAGGCGCAAGAGGCTTCGAAAGGTCTTTGTGACTTGGACCGAGTGGTTGGTTGATTGGTTTTTCTGGCATCGACAACTGAGCTTCACTTGAAGTTCGACCTCACCTTGTCCCAACTCGCAAACGGGCCCTCAGTCTCTTTCGCCATCTCAAGTACATGTTGTCTTTGTGATTGGACATGGGCTAAGTAGTAACGGAACGATAGACGCCGACCTTTACAACCACCGCCCACGTCGACTTTCAACATGACTTGACCGGAACTTGGGAATTGGAGGATAGGTTCTTATCCTTGAGTTGACATGACCCGTGTTCTTGGTCATGGGCCGAGCAATGGCTCTAGCTCGACTCCGCAAGTCAGATTGGATTGATCAACTTCGGCATTGTCATCCCATAGAGATAATTCTCTGGCCATGGGATCTAACAAAACCAGTCTTGAGGATGACAGCGCCCTGCTCAATGGGAATCAAGTGATGTCACAACCGGAGAAACAGGCGCCGAGCAATCAACCATTTCTTATGCCGACGTCTCAAATTCCGTGGCACTTGTTTCGAGTCGAACACCAAGGCCGAGGGATTGACCGCCTAGCCTCGTGGCAAACCAGTCAAGTTCGTGGTACGTAGCTCGCCGGTGTAAGAACACATGGTAGAAGCCGTTGGCTGGGCTAGAATGCAGGACTAGTCTGACTCGAGGCTGAGGCTTCACGTCTGAGTAGGGACTTCTGGAAACCGGTAAGTTGATGAACGCTGGTTCATCGGGGATGACAATGACTCGAGTGTCGACAAGTTTGGTATAACCATAGAGGAGTCATGCTCGGGGGACTCGGAGACTGATAAAGACAGAGGCTTAGCATCATAGCCCGGTTGGAAGCCTAGGTGTACAGGGATGAACCTGTCGTTAAGCTGACAAGTCCCGGAGTGTCGGAGTCCGGAATACGAGGGGGTGGATGAAGATGATGACGATGGTGCTGGAAGTTCGAATTGGAAACGTAAAGGATGACGCCGCCTCGTGTATCGCGTGTTGCTAAATCGAGCTATGAGACGGGTTACGGGAAGAGGAAAGAAAAGCCCTGACTCGGGATGGACGGACTCCGGTGTTGTTGGTCGGTGGTCACGGGGATGTAAGGTCATGCAATGCAAAGCAAGCAAGCAATGTAAAGCAAGCAATGTGGCAGATGGATTGTTTTACAGATTGATGAGCTGGCGGTGGCATTGGCATTGGCATTGACGCTGATCACGCACACAGCCGCCGCCAGATGTGGCAGACTGAATCCCGCGGCGGCGGACAAGCCACGAGGGCGAGCCACGAGGTCGATCCACGAGGGCGATCCACGATGTGGATGAATCTTGGCATGACGATGACCTCAACGGCCAGGGCTGCCACGAGGCTCTTGGGCCCCCTCCTGAGACGACGTGTCAAAGAGCGCTTGATAACGCCTCCAGCAGCACGGATCCAGATCGGGCATGAAACTCGTCATAGCACGGCATCCGACACAAGGAGATGGCCGTTTTGGAATTGTTGGTCGGCTGGCAGCTGCGCAATTGGGCAGGTGGCGAGGAGTCAGACCCAATTCTGCTGTGACGCATCTGGGAACGCGCGCCGGGGCCAGTTCTTCTAGAAGACTTCGGCGACGCCGGGCGGTCAACCACACGCCTGGCACGGGATATGCGCGGCTCCGTGCTTTGATTGCCGGAGTGTCGCGTTCCATTTCGACTCTTTCTTCAGGATGCTATTCTGGTCTGCTACGAAGCACGCTCCCTCCCAGGGCTGAGGTCGCAGGCACTGACGGCTGTGCGAATTTCGCACCATGGTTGCTTTTTGATGAGAGGCGACCGTTTTGCGCGATGGCGTGCATGTGTAATCTGGGGAAGGCCTGGTACTGTGGCTTGCGACTACGGTAGATGAGGGCGCCGCATCGCACGGAGATTAGTGAGAGATTGACGAGATTGGACGGAGAACCGAATCGTCGCAAGAGCTGGGAAATGGGCAATGGGTGATCAAGGCCGTCACTAACATGCTCGTCTAGTTAACATCTTGCCCAGCGGGGCGCCTATCTGCTTTGCCCTTGTTTGGTGTTGACAGCGAGCGAAGCGCCTGACGTGAGACAGACCTGACGCTTGCAGCGCAAACTCATCACTCAGCTCAGTTGGCAGGCAGAATTGATGGATCCCGCGGTCCTGCAGGTGTTATTAGCTGTTGGCTGAGGTCCTCAGCGCAGCATCGAACGATGATGCTGCATCCGAATCCATAGCTTCGGGTGGGCAGTGTAACACAGGAAGCAACCGCAGGAAGCAACCGCAGGAAGCACCCACAGGAAGCACCCGCAGAAAGCAACCCCAGCAAGACGTCAATAAGAACATAAACAAACAACATGGTCGTCAACGATTACGGCTGCATGATGCACGCATGGTGCCATGGTTCTCCCAGAATGGATACTGGCGACATGCATCTCCCTCGTTAAACTTCCTGATGCGGGCTTCGTATGTGGATTTCTTGGGCCACTCTAGGTTCAGGTCTCTAAGCATATCAGAAGCACAGCGCCGTTTCCGGCAGTGCGGCTGTGGTTCGTCACACGTGGCAAGGGTTCCCATCAGCGATGCTCCCTGCAGCGTCCTCTGATTCCCAAACCACGGAGGCACACGCCTGCAGGTTGAGTATCAAAGCGACGACTGGAGATTCCGCTCGAGCGACCTCGTGCCCTAGGCTCTGGTGTGTACGAGCCTCCCATGTAAGGCACTGGCCTCACCTTTCTTGCTCTGCAGCCCTCCTTGAGTTCTAGGGGGTTCCCGGAGACACCAACTTCCGGGGACACGAATGGCCTCGTCTCGATGCCCGGGACTTGGCCACGATCTAGCAGCTGGCAGCCGCCTTACTTCGTATGCGAGGTTGCGCTAAAGGGAATGAATTAAGAACAGCGGGGAATCTTCATAGGGAGCGGATTGGCGGTCGCGTGCCCGTTGCCGACTCTCACCGACACTGTCGCCGGGGCGAGCGATGGGAGATGCGGTCAAGATCGAAGGACGCATGGGATTGATGAAACAAAGGGCGGCGTGAAACAATCGGGCTTGGGCGGACTGGGCGAACTGGGGAGGCGAGGTAGGCGAGGACGAGCTATGATGTTCTGGGTTTAAGGTCAGATGCTAATGCGAAGAGGCTGGCGTGCTATTTGAGTCGGACAACGGTGTAAGATGAAGCTGCCAGGGCTGAGGAGGGCGGTGGGGGCGCGCTTGTCATGGCTGGGCTGGAGGAGATTGATTATTATTGCCTGGGACTAGAGGAATAAGAAGAGGCCAAGTCAGGGCAGATGGCCGGGTGACGTGAACTAGACAAGATGGCGTATGACTTTAACGCGGGATGCTTTGAATGGCAGAAATTTGACAGTAAGGGACCCATAGCCGTTGGAGTGAGGCGGCATCTGCATTGTGTATTCATCTCTTCTTTCGGAGCAAACTGAGTAGTCTGAATAATCCCCGAAACCTGGGGCCATAGCATTGCTGGTGTTTGCTGGGAGTCACGCAGAGTTGTATCAGCGTAAATCAACGGCGGGACATGGACAAGGAACGCAAGCGTAGACGCGTACAGGGACATGGGATCGATACTAAACTTGGATGACGATGGTGCTGGAGTCTTGACGCGCTCACGGGGGCTTCGACAGGCTGCCCAAACGGCAAATACAGCGGGGATAAGGTGGGGCGGGTACTTTGATGCCATTGGCGCCTGCGCACGTGGACCCGGCGCCCATTGGCCCTACGCCCCCTCTGTTCCTACAGTAGACTGCCGCAGCGAAACATGCACTGGAACCTCGAGCTGCCGGGGCATTTCTGACGCAGGGGCGCCGGCGCTGTCAGTGGCTCGGCTTGCTCCGTTCCCCCAGGGCTGCGTTGCAGGTTTTCCCAGGGACGGGTTTTTATTTTTACTTGGTCTCTAGCGCTCGCAGCGAGGCCTGCCCTCGAGTCTTCTGACGGAGCGCGCTTCAGTGGGCGGAGGCGTTCGCTGAGCATCCGGGCTTTTCTGGCATAGGGGCTTGACGGGCGTGCAGATTGGGGAAACACATAGACTGCGCCCGATCCGTTTCACGCAGATGGGAAGGCGTCTGCCTCGGGACCGGGCCAGGTTGCAGACACAGAATGGACGCTGAATGGCATTGTGTGTTAATTCCCAAAGATCACCATCATCTCCGTCCCAAACCGGCTATCTCTAGATCGGCATATGGTCATGCTCCGTCGGCAATTCCGTATAGTGCCAGCGTGATTGGCAGGCAGTGTGATTGCCAGTGTGATTGCCAGTGTGAGTGTCACCGACAGCGTTAATGCCCGCGTTATGGCCAGCGGCGGCGAGCTGGCCCCGTTCCATTGCAACGGTCTCGCACACCACTTCATTTCATTCTCGGCCACCAACCCTGACTGTCTACCCCGTGCTGTCCATCCTCTGCACGGCGTAGTAATGGCATCCCAGGAATAGCAGCACGTTTGGGGTGATGGAGGAACAAGACGCTGCCCCATGTGACGCAAACCTGGCCACTTCGCCAGCCACATCCCAGCGCCCCCTAGTCAAGCCCATTCCCAAACGAGCGTCGACGACGTGAAGCCGCCCGTAAGCCACGCCCACGCCCACGCACACACGCACGCACTCTCCTCCAGCAGTCGCGCTCAACGCTCGCAGCACCCGCTCGCAGCACCCAAGAACGCGTCTTCGCTCGACCCCTGGCCCTGGACTGCTGCGTGGCTTGTTCTTCAGGCGGCCCCGTGTCCTCAAGTTCAGTTCAGTTCAGTGCAGTGCAGTCCAGTTCAGTCGAGCACAGGCAGCGCGCCGCGCATTAGCCACGCAGAGTCATCAGCTAACAACTGCTATCCATCCTCAAACAGTCGCATCCTCTGGCCTCCACATCCACACGCGCCCTGCAACGTGCGCTCAATCCCTGCTCCGCCCGACTCTTGCGCCCTCGTCGCCCCTCGTGTACAGCGTCAGACCTCGGTTCACTAGGCGGCCCGATCGCGTTGGCTGCAGGCCCTTTCTCCCCCTCCGACTCCCCTCTGCCGTGGCTTTCTTCACCCACCCACACCACACTCTCCCACTACAAACCATCGCCAGTAGTGCCTCACGCCCCCCCCAGCCTGAAACAGCCCAACGCTCCGGAACCTGGGAACCCCCGTCCAACGACAATTCTCCTCACCTCACCTCCAAGCGCCCGATCTCACCGCCCTGGTCTTCTCGGCTTTCGCCTTGTGCCTTGTTCTCTTGCCCCTGCTCCACATCTTCCAGAACGATACCCGTCACCAAAGCTCAGACACGCAACCCCTTCCTCCGCTACAGATCTTTGCTCACCCCCCCAAGAGCCGGCACATACATATTCAAGCCCTTCCCCGTCCACATCCTTCAACATGTCCACTCCCGCCCAAGAAGAATTCAACGCCCTTGTCTCCAAGAATACCCATCGAGAGACTCTTCATCCCGAAGACCGTGACGAACACGACCTCGACCTCAAGGGCCTAGACATCTCTGAAGAAGACTCCTACCTAAACGAACAAATCGACGCAGCTATGCGGATGCCTACTCTCGACCGACTCACAGGCGCTGGCGCCGCTGAGATCAACCTGCCCCCTGCTTCCTTCGACAGCGGCCGTGCTACTGGCGTCAAGGGCGTCATCGCCGACGCGCGCAACTACGAGACTGCCCGCAAGAACAAGTGGCGCAACCGTGTGCGCACTGCCCGTGCCAGCATCTTTGGCCTCGATAGCATCTCCCACGCCCCTTCAAAGAGCGACAGCGAGACCGATGATGACTCCAAGAGCGCCGCCAGTGACCCCGATGAGGAGGCCTTCCTCCAGGAGTGGCGAGAGACCCGAAGGCGCCAGCTTGAGAGCGACGCCAACCGCGCCGTGAGGAACCGAAGGACCAGCCCTAGCGTCCGCATCTGGGGTCGCCTGGATGAGGTCGATGCTCTCGGATACCTCGACGCTATTGAGAAAGTTAGCCGAGAAACCACTGTCGTCGTCTATGTCTACGACCACGAGGTAAGCAATACAATCCCTTCTATTATCAAGCTATGTCACTAACAACATTCTAGTGTGAGGTTTCCAGCACTATCGAGGCTGCTATGATGCCTCTGGTCAGGGGCAACTCCACCATCCACTTCGTCAAGGTCCACTATGAGGAGATCGAGTTTGACAACGCGGCTGTGCCTGCTATCCTGGCCTACCGCAACCAGGGCGACTTGTTTGCCAACCTGACGGGCGTCATCGAGATGATCCCAGACGAGGAGAGCTTCGGTACTGCATCATTGACCAAGCTCTTCACCAAGCATGATATCCTATGATGTGCTTTGGCCATATCATACTATCTCTTGCAGTAATGCCGTCACGTCAAAATTATATTATCTCGCCTCGTCGGTCACACTACAGACCTAGACCCCGACGCTCTATTACGATACCCCTATACGGATGAAGGGTTCCAAAGAGGAACCCTCACCCCCGCTATTCTTTATTATTTCCTTTTATCATGCTGAGTTGGCGGAGTTATTGAGTACAGACAGCCCACGAAGAAGACCACTGCCACCTCTTGTTCTGCAGTCTAGGCTGGGAATTGGGTCAAACGCGAAAGAAACGCTTGGATGAGACCCGGAGAACATATAGAAAAGGAGGGTATTGAATGTTTTTGGTTTGGAATAAGACACAGCAGATATACCTACACTGGATCCTTGGACAGGAACGGAGGGAGGACAGCTTTTGGAATTATAGAAGGTGTTTGGAACCAAATGTACGAGTAGTCATGACACGTTGGACCCAATAATCTACCTATTTGGTTTGGGAGAAAGAACATACTGTTTCATTCAAGATATGTGTGCCTGTTGAATTTGATGGTGATGTTGAACAGATATGATGGACTCGAGCTGAGGGATCCCATGTGACTTGCCCTTCCTAGCCCTAGCTTTGTAAGAGAGATGACGATTGATTGGAGTTCTCAATATGTTGGGGAAGATGTGGACACACACGCCCGATAGATCTTCTCCTCGACCGATCCTAAACCGGAACTCTACCTCAACTAGTGTGCTCGAAGGACGAATCCAGAACGGAGGGGTTGAGTGAAGGGGCGGAGGGAGGTGCTCAAATAGGTAGGTATGGCATGGCAGGACGATAAGACACGAATATGACGAGTGTGTCACACGGCGCTAGACCGGGCGGCTATTGGAGGGGCCGAAGCTGTCCGAGATGGGCTGGTGAGTCAGATATTCTCTCGAGAATGCCCCAACGGGTTTGCGTTCGTATACACGGTGGTGGATGATGATGGATGATGGGGTTCAAGATGCCATACGACGACCGTCTTACGTCATACGGAAATCGAGGGGGTGAGCGAGAGGGGCATTTAAATGATGGGACATTTCGGAGTGATGCTTTGGGTTCGGTAAGACAAGACCGAGACTGGTAAGTTTTACAAGTGACGCGGGCTTTTGCTGGGTACTCGGTAATATGCAGCAGGATGACGAGTAAGTAAATGGTGTGGATGGGCGGCAAGGCCACTAAGGAATGAGAACCGCAATAAGAACAAGAACACGGAGAGCTAAATACATGATTAGGGAGAGGGAATATTGGTATCGATGGGCCAAGGGATAGGCTGGGTTGTAGGCTGGTCTTTGGGCTGGTCTGACGGCTGATGGGGAGATGCAGTTGAAGCAGACAAGGTGGTTCGTCGTTGAGGTGCTCACGAGGTCTCCCAAGTCTCGGTACCCCGCAGTTGCGCTGCGCTAGGGAGCTAAAGACAGTCACGACGCCATCGTGGTGGGGCGCGGCGAGCTGCGATAACGACACCGAACGATAGCAATCGCCAGCCTAGTCGCAACACCAGAACTCGGTTGTAGGTGGCATCTCGGGCTGGGACTATTGGGCACCGACACTGTGTTTCCGCCTCCCCTGTGTACTGGATACAGTGTACGGCGGAAGTGAAATGAAATGGCCATTCTTGTGAGACGTGGCACAGGCTGGGTGCGGCTTACTTGGTCGGTACCTGATCTGACGTGTATCCGTGACAAGTCCACGAGGCGGAGGCGGAATGGAGGTGCAGCGCAGTGCATGGATGCAATGGGGATTGCCCCTCCCTTGGAGTGGACCCATTGCCGTGTCGTTCTGTTAGTGAATTATGCTAAATCGATGTTGCCATCCGTTCACGACGGCGGCAGCAAGGGAGCAGTTAGTAGGTAGATAAGTACGGGATTACGTGCACAGTACGAAGTACGCTGATGTCGAACCAGGTGGAATGGGCAGCATCTTTGGTGGGGGAGCATACTCTCCGGAGCGCCTTGTTTAACCGGGCTATTCACTTGTTTGGGGGCTTGTGCTGGATGTGCTGGAGATGTGCATTTACGGCAAAGTCACGGTGACTCTTGCTGCCGCCTTGCGTCCACGGGGGCTGCATCTGTCTGTGCTGATCCTGCCTGTTGCCCGTTTCGAGCCTTGCGAGCGTGAATTCACATCCATCCCACCACTCTCATTCCCATTCCCATTCCCTCTTCCCATTCACCCATCCTCGATTGTCTACAAAGGTCACCGGTTCGATAACCTTCCCTCTCCGCCTTCTTCACCTTCTTTTCGCCCTCCCCCTCCGTCAAGCGCACGCCGCCGCCGCCCCGATAGCTATAGCGCGCCCCCGCGGTCTGATACGGAGCCAACGTGCGAGCCCATCTTATCAGTCCGCGCGCCAATGCGACGTACGCCGCTCCAGGTCACTCGTGTTAAAGACATCAGCCATTTCACCTCAAACACCAGCCCAAACCTCGCCGGCGCTTCGCAACGTCATCGCAGGTACCTTCAGACCCGCATCCCTTATATTTCCCCCACTGTGTTGCCCGCGTGCGGCGCCTCTCGACAAGGCAGCCCCAGCCCTTAGGTACCAGTCCCACCGCGGAAACAAGGCAGGCCAGGCCCAGGCAGGCAACAGGGTCGACATCCGTCCGAACGGGTCTACAAGTCGCCTCGGGATCGGTGGACTGAGACCGAATCAGCGAACCAGAGAGGTTCAGAGGACAGCCGGGTGCTTGCACTTCTCTGCACTTGCGTATTATTAGCTCATCTTCTGTCTCATTCACCTTGCAAACTAAACTGACGGGAACCTGGAACGGACAATCCTCAAGGCTCAAGGCTTCGTTCGGGTTGCATCAGCCCCGAAGCGTTTCTCCGCTTCCTCCATCCCCATCGCCATTTGCCTTTCCATCTCCTACACATGCTGGTAAGTTACTCCTTCTTCTCTTATTCTCATCTTCCTCTTCCATTTTACTCGCTTTGACTCCCATCTGGCTCCCTTTTGCCGCCCCAAG
>JAANBB010000094.1:0-110906 GCA_014621425.1 Cylindrodendrum hubeiense | reverse complement strand
TGCAGGTTCCCAGCACGGAGAATACGTGCGAACGAGACGGCGTCTCATCGTACATCCTGTCGGCGTGTTTGAGGTGGCGCTTGAGATGCTCGATGGCGTTTGCATCGCCAGCAAACCACACAGGCGCCAAGGCTGATCCAGATCCAGACACACACACCGAACCGACCACACTTGTTTCGTCGCCTCATCCCGGTCGCCGTCGCAGTCGCAGTTCCATCGTCGCAGTCCCGTCGTCGCAGTCCCATCGTCGCAGTCGCAGGCATCGTGCTGCCCCCTCGTCCCTGCGTCGGTGCGCTACTGCATCTCATCCTTGACTCCTATTCCTCCTTGTGGCCCCTGTCGTCGCCCATCGTCCTGGAATCGTGCTATCGACCTGTCCATGTACGTCCCCTCAACTCTATCCACGTCCAATCGAGCCACTAACGTCGAGCCGGCCGAGTTGTCTGTCGAGTCGGTGTCCAAACACGCCCCTCTGCATGCCGCTCGCTGTGCTCTGGCGCAGAGGCCGTGGATCGCCTTCTCCAGCTAACCAGACGCAGCAACTGTACAACTAGCGGTCGCTGGATTTGCCCCAGGGTGTTCCCTCTAGCCCGCTGGTGCCCCTCCCTAGCGCGATTCTCCATCGACACCAAACCTCGCCGTCTCGTTCCTACTAAAGGCAGGACACGCCCATTTTCTTTCACCTCTGCTAGCCGCCTCCATTCTTCGCGTGGGCACCGAACTTGCTCACGGCGGGTCCATGAGGCCTTCGATTCCGATATCGTGAACCATCTACCTACCGCCCAATCCTACCCAGGCGTCCAGGCGTCTGCTGTCCAACCTTCAACCGCCAGCCGCACGGCAGGCTGCCGCCATCATGGGCTTTCTCAGCTTCCTCACCAGGAAATCCACGGGCGATCGATTCTCGGGGCGTTCGATCAAGACGCAGGCCTACGACTCGACAGTTGCCTCCCACCCGCCGGTCCGAGGTTGGATACACCAATTTGCCCTGCCTTTCAAGACAATACTAACTTTACTCCAGGGACGTACCCTGTCGCAGGCAATGGGCAAAATGCCCTTGACAAGCTACAGCAGGCGGCGCGGAAACGGAGTGTAGCACAGCTCCCCGTTATTATCCCAAGCACCGTCGATACTTTCGACAACTTCGATACCTACACAGCGCCGTCCCCTCAGATTCCTCGAAATCGAGACAGCCTTGTTGGGAGGCCAATGTCTGCGCCAGACGGCCCCAAATTCAACTTGCGCTCCAAGTCTGTTAGCCGCAGTTCTCGGGGGACCAGCCCAGCCGTGGTTCTTCGCCCAGACAACGACTACATCCAGAAACAACTCCTTCCGGTTATCTCGCCCGTCTCGCCAGTCCCACCGGTCCCGATTATTCCTAATCAACATCGTCGCCGCCGAAGCTCTCTCGACTCGACCAACCGATTCATCGATATTCTCGATGCCCAGGGCGAATTTAAGCCTTCCAACTTCCGATCACGGGTCGAAGCAAGCGGCGCCCGCGAGTATGGTGAGGATGTCGCTGATCGCAACATTGGCATAAATAGCCATGACTTGGGCAGTCCGGCCGTCCAAGCCTTCTATTCTCGCTCCAGTCACGGTGGCTCCAATCACGGCGGCTCCAATCACGGTGACTATATAGACCACAGCTCACTGGTTCCATCCGTTCCCAAACCAGCACACAGCAACACCAGCGAACGATCAGTTCGCATTCGATCAAGGAAAAAGGACGCGACATCCCTCGCCAAGACAGCAGACGTTTCAGCTTGGAATTCGTTTTCTGAGTGCCACGAGGTTGACATGTTGCGGCCTGAATATCCTGAATATCCTCGCGGCCGGCGCATCGAGCGACGCGCCGACCTGTATTACGCCAATCCCGCTAACCAAACATACCCAATTACTGGAGATCGAAGAAAGTCCTTCCACACATTTGCCCCTCCATCGACGGAGAGATCGAGGCCCAGACCTTTGAGCGTTCATCCATCCCTGTCCAATTTTGACGATGACGAGTCGTATCCACCACCACTGCCCCGCTCGCGCCCGAAGACGAGCGGAGGGAGATCGGCGGTGCACGGAATTGGAAATCTCGAAGTAGACAGTGTGATGGATGAGGCGCTTGATGAGCCAGCGCCGTTTCCCAGTATGCGCGCCGTTCCAATGCCTCGAGCAAAAGCTAACCCTGTCACAGGTGTCCCGGGACGATCCAGCCATACCCGGCGTCGATCTCGTTCGGAGAGTTTCGACTGGCAGGCCCAGTCTAAACACCGAGAACCCACTCTCGCCATCTCACGTCCTTCCAGCTCATCCTCCATTGATCCTCCTCGTCCTCGAACTGGTTCCCTGGGTGGCACATCACTCCAACAGCGACACCGGCTTGATGATATCACTGAACACATTCCCGTCAGGACCTCTTCGCTGGGTCTCAATTCTCAGCCGTGCTTTACTCCGACGACAATATCATCGGTATACTCCAGCAACGCATTCACCCAGCCGCGGAGTCAGCACACGCCCAGTACGTCAATCGACGCCTCCATGGGAGCGCTGTCTGAAAAACTAGGATACGAACGCGACTTGAGCCCCAGTGTGCCCAGCGGAGGAAATCTGACCCCGGCGTACTACACTGCCGCCGAGGAGGATCTCACTCTCGACGCACTGATAGTACCACGGAACAAGGCGCATAACCAGCCTCGTTTCGACTATGTTCAGGACATTCCCATCAGCGAAAGTCCACTTATGAGCAACTACATGTCAGGGTTCACTGATGATTCTGATGTCGACTCCTTTATTGGGACTCGGGGTCGTGCCATTGGAGAGGAAGAGCTTCTCTTCAACGAAGGCATCTACACCGCCACAGGAGGTCTTCCAGGCTTGTATGACTCGTTCCCTAGCCAGAAAGCCCCAGCACCAGCACCGGCCCCGGCCCCACCACCAGCACCATCGTCGAACCCGAGATCGATGAGACCAACGCCTGTCAGCAGCCCCAAGCCTGTACAGAAGAAGCGCCAGGACAGCTCGAGGCCACGATCGGTCCACACGCGGCCCCGATCGCGATCCCACAGGAGTTTCGAATCCCGGCACGAATTTACCATTGATGCTGGAGATCTGGACGCCTTCTTGCAGTTGCAACACGAGTTTCTGCGAAGCGCAGGCCCCATGATGGCATCCAGCTTTGGCGCCGACGACAGGTATGGCAGGCTGAGCATGTACGAATTCGATGATGATGATGACAAGGTGGATATCCGGACGGCGACGCGAATCAGAAAAGACCTTCACCGGGGCGACACAGTGAGGTCTCTGCGGAGTCGTCGATCCAGGTCAACCTACCGACGCCGGAGAGAAGAGGAATCTGGTCACGCCGCTGATATTGAAGACTGAAGCCATTCAGCAACGATTTCTTTTGTCAGAGGCATTAAATGACGCCCCCTTCATGGGATGGGCTTTAGTAGGGTGTTTGGGTGTTTGAACATGGCATCTAGGGAGTTGTGCAGGGACCTGCTTGTTGCTTTTGGGTATAGATGACAGGCTACCCGTTGTGTTTCTTTTGTACCTGTCCGAGGCGACCCGGTGTGTCGGGAATTGTACTACGAGGTGCACGGAGTACACAGGTTTGATCATGAGTAGACGGATGGGCGGTAGAGTCGCATTGTGCGTCAGCACGGATTTCATTTATCTTGGATAATAATACGCCTGCTCAGGCACGTACCATTCTGAATGTCTTGAACCATGTAGCTGGTGACCTCTATTGTCTATTGTTCCTATTGCCTGTTGTTTCGTTCCAATTGCCGCTCCTTTCCGGTGAATCGACTTGTCATTCGACTAGCCTCTGTCTGTTTGCTTTGTGTTGTCGAATATGATATAATTGCTTCAGCTGAACAATGCTCGACGATGACCCTCTCTCGACCCGATGCCTCCTCCACTCAATGCAACCCAAGGACAAAGCAAAAAGGTCAATTGGATGTTGGTGGCAAAAAACCACACACCCATCCATTCCTAGTTGTGTGGGCCATGAAGTTTATACTGATGCCGATTGCTTCCCCAGCACGTCCCGACCCGACCCGATGACACCTCCCTCCACACCCCAATGCATCAATGCAATGCACGAGAAGAGCAATAGGCAAAAAGGAAATGTCGCTCATCAGATATCTCGTCGATTGAGTGCCCACTGACGGAATCGAACCGTCGATCTTTTCATTACGTGTTACGAGTGAAACGCCTTACCACTCGGCCAAGCGGGCTATTGGATGAGCTTCCGGGTCAGATTGCTGTCCCATATTGCTGCGTCGGGACGTCACAGTCTAGTTCTAGAGCGGCGCAGTTGCAGCCAATGGCCGTCTTAGCCTCGTCGCCCAATTCGTTGAGCTTCTCAAGAGCTCTCTTCGCAACGGTAATCTTGGCATATCGTCCACTCTTGGCCGTCGCGTGGGCAAAGACTTGACCGTGGATCATGAGCGCGCAAACAACGTCGCTCTCTGTCATGGCGCGCACGCCTTCGTCGACAGCGCAAGGGATGTTGGAGGTGTAAATGCGCCACTGCGTGCAAAAGAGCTCCGTCTGCATCTTGCGCGCCAGGAACGTCACGGGGTGCTTTTTGGCAAAGGTATCGTACAGGGCCATGTCCTCAAAGTAAGGCTGGATGAAGGACGTGAAAAAGTCGACCACGACGGCGTAGTTGTACTGCGAATCAACAAACATGGCGCCGATGAGCGCCTCGACAATGTCTGGGAGGGCCTTGGGAGGCTGGGAGACACTGAGCCAGAAGTTGCAGCGCATGGCGGTGCCCTCCTTGTTGGCCTCGTTTTGAGCGTCCTCTTCAGCCTGCTCGAGCTCGGCGACATACTCGGTTATCTGGCTGATGAGGGACGAAGTAGTGACGCGCAGGTGCTTATGGAGCTTGAGCTTGACGCAAACGCAGCCCAGGAACTGATTCGAAGCCATGGCCATCTTGTGTTCTGTCAGCCACTGGGGGTCGGCAGCGGTATAGCGTTTGAAGAGGTAGTCGACGATGGCCATGTCTAGCAGGGCGTCGCCCAGAAACTCGAGGCGCTGGTAGTTGGGGATGTGCCCGTATGGATACGACGGGTGTATGAAGGCACTCTGGAGCAGCGCCGCAGATGTGAATGTGTAGCCGGTGTTGTCTGCGACTTGACGGACGGTTAAGCCTTGACCAGCAGTGCTAGGTCCTGGCTGCCATGATGGGACTGTAAAGTTTTTGTAGTAGTCGCTAAAGGTGTGCATCTTGTGGTTCTTGCTTCTAACCATCTGCGTGACGGCCTTAACCGCCATGTCGAAGTTTCCGTCCTCAGTGGTAACATAAGCCGCGCCGATGAGGGCCTCGCAGACATCAGCGATGGACTTGTCAGCCAGGTTGTGTCGCAACTCCGTCTTGGGTGCCTTGCCCTTCTTCAATTTCAGGTCTGGGTACCACGTCCTTCGGTCAAGCGACTTGGAGCGAACAAACTCCTGCAGCTTGCGGTCAACGGCGTGGTTAAAGAGGTTCTGGTTGCACACCAGGAGCATACGCTCGACGTGGCACTCAAACTCGTTGCTGTTGGGAATGAGAGTAAACAGGGAGATTGTCGTGGCCATTTTGAGGAATGAGTCGCCGAGGAACTCCAGACGCTCGTAGTTATTGCCCATACCGGCTTGGAAGTTGACTTGCTCCTCATCGTGATCACCAGTGTTGTCACTATCTTTTGTAAGAGCTTCAAGAGCAAGGCTGGGCTTGATAGTCAGGTCCAGGAGCAAACAGGCGTCGAGGGTGATGAGAACGGAGTCGATGCGGTGGATTATGGCTGGGAATGCCATGGCCATGGAGACGACGTCAATTGGCAGCTAATTTGTCAGTATTACGTCGGCTGAGGGTGTGCGAACTTACTGGTGACACATGGAGAGGTTCCAAGATGATGAAGCAATTGTTGTTTATGTCCTCGTCAACCTGGAATTCGTCCAACAAGTTCCGACGCAGAGACAGCACCTCAGCATTCACCACAGGTTGGTCCTCTCGCCACTGCATCTTCTGGCGATACTTGAGCCAGAGGCTGTTGCTGTACTCTTTGATGTTATGCTCAACGAATCTGTAGGCCCGGGACTTGTTCTCGGGTACATTGTCAGGAGTAGGGTCGGATGGTCGAAGCGATTTATTTATACCGTGTATGACCAGCTTTCGAGAGCCTGAGTGCGGATCAGTGACTAACTTCTCGTGGAAGAACTCTTCGGACGCATCCTCCCAATTGAGTGTCTCGTTTTCTTTGACCGTTTTCACCACTGCCCAGTCGATCTGTGCTTGGCCGGTCCTCAGAACCTGTTCGTGGTTTTCAACACAAGGGGCTAGGAAGTAGGGAATCTCTTCAGGCTTCGCATCGTACTCCTTGGAGAAAACGTCTTCAAAGAGCTTAAGCGTGAACTTGGCAAGCCCCTCCACATTCTCTGTAGTCAGACTAACAGGTTCTTCACACGTAACCAGTTTCGCCTGCGACGAGTGGCCATTACCGAAAAATAGGGGAACGTCCGGTAAATGGGGAATCTTTTGTCGCGACAGCAATAGCAGTGGTCGACTGTTACGCCCCATAGCATCCGGGTTAACGAGGGCAATCGCCGTCGCAAACAGCTCTGATAGCTCTGTGTCCAGCTCGGACCACATTTGTGGTTTGAGAAGCATCTTATAGTCGGCCTTCTTGTTGGCACTGACAGCCAACCGGGCGTTGCGCATGGCAGGCAGTTTCCTGGCAAAAACTGGCTGGAAGTGCTCGTTGATGTATGTTTTTTGAATCAACTCCACGCACATCTCGAATGCCGCGGAACATCTTGCTAGCATCTTGCTTCGTTGTGGGAAGCCAGACATTGACTTGATTGGCGAAGAGTCAGGGAGTATAACGTCGGCGATGAACTTTGACCCAAAAGTGGTGACGACAAACTCCGGCTTCGAACGGACGTCTGCGGGGGTTATTGAAGATACAAACTTAGCCAGGACCTCAAGACTATGAGGGTACGTGAGACGTGCTCCTGTGGAGGGCACTTCGTACACCTTCTGACCACCTTGTTCGAACTGCGCGGCTGCCACTGCATCGATTGTCTGATCCTGAAGCTTCCGGTCAGCTGGAAGAGCGGAGCAAAAGCGTCGAAGAGCCGCCGCGTCTTTGGTTGCTTGGTAAAGGTTACGCAGTTGTCTCATGTTTCCTTCTTCAACCATGCTGATGTATCTCGAGTTGTCCTGCCGTGCTCGTCCCTTGGATTGGAGGTATTGAATTACGGAATTGTAGAGGTCAAATCGGATGACTAGATCGCACTCAGGAATGTCAATGCCCTCCTCAGCTACAGGTGTGGCGAACAGACAGTTGGTTTCGCCTCGTTTGAATCGTCGGAGAGTCAAGACTTGTTCGCGAAAGGACATGTTACCGAGGTTTGACGTGGTAGACTGGGAGCCAACCTGTGGATATTAGCAACACTCATGACTCTCTCAGAGGGCCCTTACCATGTACGAACAAGTCATTCCCGAGATCAACATGTCTGACTGAGAAAACAGGTCTGCTAGAAGGCAAGCCGTGTATCTCTTTTCCACAAAGACAATGCAGCGTCTTGTGTCGCAATCTCCGAATGCCTCTCGCAGGATTTCATACAGTCTCTTGACCTTTGATGACAAGTTACTTGACCCTGGTTGAATTGGCTCCAACTCATTGTCATCGATCACCTTCTGTACCGTTTTAATAGCCTCTGCCGCTCGCTCGGCTTGTTTGGATGCAAAGTCCTGCGCAAAATCGCGGCCAGTTCTGGCCGCAAGACGAGCCGTTTCAGTGTCGGTGATGAGGAGTTTCCAATACCGGTCAGCACACCAACTTCCAAGTGAGGAAGATGCTTCCTTGGTGAACTCTAACAGCGATCGGAACTGGGAGTTGTAGGTTACCTGTTCAGAAATGCGGTGCCATAGATCGGTTGCTGAGTCCGCAGGACATTCTAGTCGGTCATATGTCTCCTTGGTCTCAACGACTTTCTGTCTGTGGGCGTCAGAATTGGCCCTGACTTCATCGGAGAGTGTTGCAATCTCGCTGCAAAGCATGCTTTCCAGCTCGGCCGCTGCCACCTTGACATCTTTAGTCTGACAGTCCACGGGTGAAGCTGTCATTCCCAAGATCCTGGGTCGTTCTCCAACCCCACGAATGTAATGGTTCTTGATGATTTGAGCGTAGGGGTGATTCTTTTTCGCGTGGTGAGCTTCGTCGAAGATGAGCAAGTTGATCTGATTCATCTTGATGAAACCGTTGGAAAGACAGTCGAGAAGAATCTGCGCCGTGCAAACGACAACCATATTTTCTTCAAACTGCTTATCCCAAAACGCTTTGGTCTTCATGAGTCCAGTCATGTCGCCGAAATATTTTGTCATGGGATGCTCCAAGTTGCAGTTGAGAACGGCGAACTGCTGGAAACATAAGGCAACCTTTTCGACCAAAAAGAAGGCTACTTTCTTGTGTTTTCCAACTGCACGATCTTCCAGCTCTTGATCGAGCATATGTCTCAAGAGAAGAGCTGCGATGAGAGTCTTGCCAGAACCTAGATATGTCAGAAACGCAGTAATTGCAAGATAGTGACATACCAGTATCCAACACTACAATGGTGTTCTTCGTCTTGGCCCGCTCAAACAGTTCAATTTGGTATTCTCGAGGAGTCGCGATAATCTTTTTGTCCTCGCCGTCCTTGACCAAATAGGCCACAGACTGTTGTGTAAGGTCATTGGCTTGTGTCGAGGTTTTTGTAACTTCGCGCTGGTTCTTGGTAATCCATGATTGGAATGCAGCAGTATCGAGTCGCTTCTTTTCCGTTATCTTCCGTGCTCGCTCCGGGTTGACTGTCAGACGGTAGGCATCAACTTCGTCGTCGGATTCGATGTATTCGGGCTCGCCTTCGAGAGGATCGATCTTTTCGGTAGCATCGTCTGTCGGAAATTTCATGAGTCCATCGTTGCCCAGGGATGGTTTCTCAATCAGTTCAGGTTCAACAAGATCAATGGGTCGTTTGAGAGAGTCTTTGTTCGTAATATGCTTGGTTTGTCTTGTGGGCGAAAGGCAAATGAGGTCGTCTAGATCCATCGTAGCGGTTCGTTGGAGCCCACACTCGACAACTTGTGCGATCGAAGGGGAGAGGAGGTTGAGAACAATGGAGAGGTTTGATATGGTATCAAGTCATCTCCTTTGAAACGATGTGAGGTTGGAAGGTTTGTGGTGTGGGGAGGAAAACGGGAGTGCTCGGCCTCGTGCTCCCGGGACGTGTGCAGGTGGCAGGCAGGTGGCGAGCAAAAGGCACACAATCACAGGGCCGTTCTAATCACATGATTCTCTCTCCAAGTTTCGCAACTTAGGGCTTATGTAGCTTATTAGACCAACAATAGCAAGGCAATACGGTCCACGTATCTCAGTTTGTGCAGTGAGCGGGTAGTTGCAGTGGTGCCGTGTGTCGAGCAAACAGTGGCCACCACAAGAGGCCGACCACCACATGGCTGTATCGCCAGGTTCTTACTCATACGCTTCAAACTGAAATAGGGCGATATTTTTTCGCATCAATTTGCTTAAAAGCCGTATGGTATGCCTTACTTAGTTTCTCTTGTATCTTCATTATTAGGCCCTCGCAGCGCATTGCATTAATCACGTTGCACTAGACGCCGTACACCACACGATTACTGTTCCCATTTATAGAATCTTAACTTCTTTCCATTACTATTCAGGACTTTTCCAATAAAGTCTACCTCAAAAAGACCCCTCGCGCTTGCATCAGCGTATCGTCTCCAATTAGTGACAGCATACCCTAGACCAAGAACCTCGTTCGTCCTGCGATGCATCCTAAGTAACTCTATCAAGCAAGCCTGTTGACATCGTATCCGGGACGCCAGCGCTCAATTACAAAAAATACGCAAATAGAAAACAAAAGAGAATAAAAAGCCACCAGTTGCTGTTGGTGCGGCCTAAACGTCATTCGCAGCCTTAGGCATTAGGACGTCTACACTATCCTCGACTTCTTCAGGTGCTGCGCAGTCCGCTCCGTCCGATTCCCCTCCAACTTCCGCATCTCCCATATGATTCAAGGCAAAGAGAGCCTCTTCAGCTTGCTCAGCGTACAGCGCCATGTCAGCGCAACCAGCAAACTTCACGTGTTTGGCGTCCTGTGCTACGCAAGCCTTCTGTCCATCTTCGACTCCAGCAAACTCTTGCTTTAGCTGCTGAAACACCTCAAGCTGTTTAGAAAGGTCCGCCGGGGTAAATTTAGTCCTCATAGTCGACGAAACGAGACGATCAGCCCTTTCTGCAAAATGGGCCCTGACGGAGATGACAGCAAAGGTTGCGTTGTCGGCAGACCAAGCGTAGAAGGCCTCATCGGCACGAGCGAGAGACTTGGAGAGTGGGGTATTTCGATACATCCCAAATAGAGGCTCGTTCTTGGCTGGAGTTGTCGGAGTGAACGGCACTTGTCCAGTGGACGAGGGTTGGCCGTTATCTGACGAGCCTTGCTGGCTTTTGGGGACAGCAACGATTTTGATCCGCCTCGGCGGCGATTTCCTTTGTGCTCTTCCATTTGGCCGTTGAAACCCACTGGATGCTGTAGGAGAACTCTGTGTGCTTTTCTTAGCTGATGGATCTAGATTTCTAGTGGCCGTGTTATCATGAGGCAAGTTGCTGTTCTTTCTCTGCCCACCACCAGAAGATCTTTTGTTGGACGTCTTCTTCTTCGGTTCTTTGGGTTGGTAATCAGAGTCACTCTCCGTCTGTTTTGGCGCAAAGTCATAAAGCTCATCTTCATCATCTGTTTCCCAAATAGACTGGGTTTTGTTGCCGTCTTGGTCGTTCTCAATACCACCAGCATGGGGCTTCTTTGGGTGAGCTGGGGATTTGTTGTTGAGAAGATGGCTAAGCTGGTCGGCTGCAACAGGACTTTTTGGTGTAGTGTTGGCCGTCTGCTTGTATACATCTTGATGCTGACCACTCTGCAGCCCAGAGATCCAGCCCTGAGGAAACGCCGATGCTTTGATTGAGCTGTATTCAGCACCTACAATAGTTGATGCTGACCCTCGACCCGATCCCTCTGGTGCTTTGGCGACAGAACTGCCTAACTCCGAGCGAGAATACTGTGAAACTTGACTGGCAGGGGGGAGATGGGCTGTGAGGGCTGCTGTTTTCCGCATCTCCTTTCCCTTGTTGTTGGGCGTCATGGCTAGCTGGGCGTCAGCATTAGGCGTCTGCTTTGGTGGCTGCGCAGCTTGAGGTCGTGCTGGTCCCTCCGATGAAACAGTTTGTTCGTGATAAGTCGGACGGGCCGCCAGTTCCCCTCGAACAGGCGCTGCATCAACTTTCGATTCATGGATGGGATTCTCATCATGGCCTCCATAAGCCATTGGCATCTCTGGGTAGGGCCGAGTTGTGTAAAACGCTGTCGCCCTTCGGAATGGCCTTACAGGTCGGTCTTCCTCGACTAGAGTAGTAGCAAGAGCGCCACTGATGTGACGGAAGCCCTGTGGAAACTGACGATGTACGGCACGGCGCAGCTCCATACTTTCCCTTAGCGTGGGACCTCTGAGGCGCTCAGGGGAGACCCCTTGTGTAGGTTGGGCACTGGCGGCCCCATGACGCTGGTCCTGGGTTGTCGACGAGTTTTGAAGATACTCTTTTTCAAGATCGATGGCTGACGCTTGATCTTGATCTTCCTCCTCCCTGTCTGGTTGCCGGCGTGGTGGCAGTCTGCCCTTGAGTGTTCCCAAAAACGGACTTCCGGGTCGTTTTGGCGGGAGTTCTGCTTGTGAAGCAACATGGTTCCGGAAAGCCCTTAAGTCTATCCATCCCCTCTGCGCACCATTTTGAATGATCTTGTTGTCGATACAGTCCTGCAGGATGTCCCATTCAATAGCCAACGATAAGAAATCCAACTTCCCTGCCTCAGCCCAACCTTCAAGCTCAGAAACATAGTCTTCCAGCCCACGGGTACGTAGAAACGCACATCCGAGTTCAATTTCCCGCTTCGAAACTTGATCCGTGCTCAGCAAGGGACGACTATCATGAATCATGTCGGCGACGCTTGTCTTCGTTTCACTGGCATGCGCCACTAGGTCCTGCCAATTGATCTTGACAATGCGTTGTTCGTAGACCTGCCACTTCAGATACTCGGCGGTATAGATGGAGACAAACTCGTGCACTTGTGGGCGATTGAGACGGAGGAGCATAGAGACAACCTTAGCGAAGCGATTGTTGCCATTGAGGATTTTAATGATGATCCATCTCACACCCCAATCCAGGTCATCCCAGATGACGGGACGTGGCTCGTCGATGGGAGAAGGTATCCCCCGATGGGATGTTGTTGGCGTATGGCAGTAGTGGCTTTTGACAAGGTCAACTTCTGAGTCGGAGTCCCAGTCGATCATCTCCGGGTCGAAGAAGGAGCTGACAACATCTTTCTCGGTGTATATGAGTCCATTTACGGAGAGCTTTGTACCAAGCGGATGTGAGTGTGGATCAAAACACTCCTGGATATCTGAGAGTCTGATCATGTTGAAATTGATCCCATGATCGTGGTGATCACGCTCGCAGGAACCTAGTAGTTGTTAGTAGTGAGACAGCGCCGCGACGGCTTTACATACCTGTCAATCCCGGACTCAGTAAGTCTCCATCGTAACTTGGGGATGGGATGTAAAAGTGTTGGACAAAACCGAGACTCTGTGCATCGCTTGCCCCGTCAGAACCTGTCTGCGACATCGTGGCAGGCGGAGTTCCCTCAACGGACGGAGCATGTCCTCCCGGGTCGGGACAAGTTCGTAATGGGAGATCTCGCGAGACTTGAGACGGTGAGGAGCAAGTAAAATCCATGAGTTGAAATTTGGAATCGCAATATGGTTCTGTCCCAGGCTCTGTATGTGACTGATGATTAGGGGCTGACCCAGGAGAGCGCAGGTTGTCCATGTTGGTCGTGTCTTCAGGTTGCATGCGCGCGTAATGCGATCCAGTCGTAAGACCGGGTGACGATGGGAGATGGACTATTCGAACCATGAGAGAGGGCAATAGCGAGCATCGCTAGGTGACTGTAGAGCGCAAATAGTGTTGTGACATGTATGGTCAGATGGTGTTGAGTTATGTGGTTGTTGAGTTCAAACACGACAAGACAACAACGCGTTGAGAGACTTGGTATGTTTGCTGTAGCGCGTATGAGAACAGACGAAAGAAGTCGGGGTAGTCAATGGCGAGGGCCGCGTTGCTCGCGTTGCCCGGATCAACGAGTGTTGACGACGAGTTAACAGTGAATCATGGTCAAAAACACGCCTCAGGATTCCCTCAGGTTGAGCTCAGGAGAGTAAAAAGTGGTGTTCAGAGAAACATATGTAAAGGTAAATGAACTGAACGAACACTACTCCTGATCAATACCGCGTGGTTGATGTTGCGGTGGCGTTGTGGAAAGTTGAGGACATTGGTAATCATAGAAGGGGCAACCGCTGTAGGCTGAATATTTGGCCTCGATCCAATTCAACCGGTTGCTAATAGGGAAATCGATTGGCTGAGATAAATGCGCTCAGTAGTGTGAAAGCTGTTATTGATTGACCATTTCCTTAACGCCGATGGTTGGCTCATTAATGATCATGACTCCAAAACAATATCCGCACAATGCTTTTCTATCTGTATCTTATTCTAGCAAATGCCTCCTCAACCTAGGAGTTCCTTTGTCATATGCTCAGACCCGCCCATTTTGGCTTTAAGCAATGTGAGATTCTATCAATACAGGGTATCTAAACAAAAGAAACCACACGGCAAACCGTACGCCCCATAATGCAAACCCCTCTAATATGTGCCAACAATCAAGCCAGATTGTCAAATTCCGTGTCTTCTGGCCGCAGACCGCATCTGATCCACCTACATCTGGTCCAAAAAGGGCGTAAATGCATCTCGTCCCGCAAATCGATCCAGATCCGTAACGACCCCATTCCCAGCATCAACGAACCCATCCTCCGTGTCCATGACCTCATCGATATGTCGCTTCGCATGCGGCGCGCTCGGCAAAGCCCCGGATTCTGACGGGGCGGCGGACCGTGACAGCGCAACCTGGGACCGCGCTCGGAGAATATCTTCCCAGGACTGGAGCTTGCGCTTGACATCTTCGTCGAAGCAGCAGCAGAAGCGCTGGATGCAGATAAACTGCAGCGTCGTGATCATGCCCTTTCCAAACACAGCCATAATGTAGGCAGCAGCGATAGCCGCGGACCGGTCGTTGCCTGTCTCGCAGGTGATGAGGACCTTGCCCCGGCGGAACGACGAAGGCTCGACAATCAAGTGGCCATCCTGGTTCATGCCCTGGGCCTGGCTGTGGTAGACGGCGAGCAGGTGGTCGTTGATGGCGCAGATGGTGCTGGAAAACTCGCTAATCATCTGGTGGGGGCCCTCAATGTCAACGTAGCGGATCTGGAGGCCGAGGGCCTGGGCCGCCTTTTCGATGCTCATGAGCGGCGTGTTGGCCATGCGGACGTCGCGAGCCACGAGAACCATGGTGATTCCCTCACGCTGCAGAAAGGCGTGGTCGCGGACGACGCTGTTGGGCCCCAGATAGAGGAAGTCGAGCAGCGGCTGGGCCTCGCGGCGCTGTTCGTATGACCAGTCAGCGGCACGATCGGTGGCGATCTGAGTGGCGTTCTGGGTGATGATTTCGAGGTCGCGGCTGGTCAGCTGGCTCGAGTCGACGTCCGCATACGACGGCATGAGGCCCGGGAGGGGATCGCCAGAGGCGCCCGTGCCGGTGGGGGGGATGTGGATGAAGGGCGGGCTGGGAGGACGCCGGGTGTAGGGCGCGGCGGGAATCGCATTGTTGGCGATGGAGGCCTGGAAGATGGATTCGGCCATCTGTAGTCTGGCTCCTGTGCGGGCGGTGAGGGCGATGGACAGATGGTTTCCTGGGAGGGGCTCTGGCGAGGAGGCGGTGCTGTCGACGTAGAAAGGGGACTGCTCCTTTGTGCCGGCGCGAGTCAACGTGATGTTGAAAGTGGGAGAGGAAGCCTGGCCCGACATGAAAGCTGTTGGTCCGAACGTTGATGGCTCAAGCTTTAAGGCGGGGCACCCGCTGGAGGCGGACGACTGACAGGGATTGACAGCCCCATTGCGGAGCCCGCCGGCCCCTGTAAATGTCCCTACAAAGCAGCCTAACCCCCGTGGGCGTTTTCAGGGGGTTTGGTGGCTGCCCGTTGGTCCCGCCCCCTGGGGACGCTGAGGCTCAGGCTGCAGCAGCCTGCAGAGTGTCGGTTGTCCATTACTAAACCTGGTCAAGTCATTGACTGAGCCTGGCCGAAGTACCGGTATTACGATGCACCAGGGCCAGATATTGTGAGACATTCAATAGCCTGTTGTTGGTGGTGTAGATGCCAACCCGCCAATCATACTCCGTACAGTGCGTGGAATCCTGCAAATCCAGCAGCCTCATTGCTCAAAGGGTGCCTTTTGTGTTGAGTCACCCCACTCCCGTCAAGGCTGGACTAAATACCTAAGTAGAGCAACAGTCAGGGAACGAGCATAAACACCATTGAGAGAAACGTATTTCTTTTTGGACGCGGATGGTACCTCTATCGTCGTCGCTATCCCTTTATAGTACAAAATGATACACTAGACGGGCCTACAATTACATTCAGGATGTCCAATCCTGGTCTATCAATGTTTTTCACAGTCATCAGAGCCGATGCCCAATTAACCAAACTCCATGCAGTGCATGTCATCGTGCCGTTCGTCGTTTACCCATCCCTTCTCTTCACTTTCCATCATACACATCCTCAGCGAGGCGTCTCCTAAAGGTTCCTCATTCTCATTCTCATCCCCTCCTCCTCATCCAACCGGCGCAAAGTCTACCGCTGCGTCCCGAACTGGCGAAAATTTTGTCTCTGACCGCGCCATATCCTTCAAAGCATCCTTCGTCTTCATCCGCGAATGCACCTGGAGTCGCGTGGACTTTCGCCTGTACATCATATCCTCGTCGGTAAAGTCCAGTCTCTCCAGTGTCTCAACCAGCCGCTGCTCAACTAGCGACCGGATATGAAACGCCAGCGCCTGGTTCCTGAACATGCCCGCGTATCGGTACGCCAGCCAGACGTATTGGTTGATGGAGACGTGTAGGGACTCTAGCTTCTGGAGGTAATCTTGTGGAGAGCCGTCGAAATCCTTCTGTTGCACATCCAAGAATTCGAGGGGAATCTCCTTGATCTTAAGGAGGTCGCCGTTCTCGTTGTTGGAAATGATACGGGCAAGGGCGCGGAGTACCTCAAGTGACTTGTCAGCTCGGATCGCCACGGGAACGTGGCACAGCATCAGTCTGTCGTAGATGCTCAACGGAATGTCTTGGATGGCGTCGGCAACCTCCAAGATATCGGTAGGGATACTGAGTTGGAATCTGTTGCCAACAGTGGATAGCTCTCGAATGCGCATCAAGATGAAGGACAGAGGCGTGTCGTGAGGAAAGTAGGTCGAGAAGCGTTCTATCGCAGATGCAGGGGGTTGGATGTAGGCGATTGTGAGGTCATCGACTGGGGACTCAAAGGCTCGCTTAATGTTCCTCAAATCTGCTCGATCCATGGCGGTGACATATCCAATCTTTTGTTCCTCAATTTCGCCTTCGGGGGTAGATTCCGTAGCGTTTCGGGCCGTCCGATACCGTCCAGCGCGGCCACCAATCTGTTTCAGTTCGGGAAAGGTGAGAAGTCGGTTCGAACTCCCGTCAAACTTGGTGACGGATTCGAGGATGACTCGTCGGATCTCGAGGTTCAAGCCCATGCCAATGGCATCACTAGCCACAATAAAGTCGTAGTCGTTGTCCGGGTCGTTGAACAACGCAGCCTGCTGGACACGCACCTCAGGAGGCAAGGAGCCGTAGATGATAGCGCATCGCCGTCCCGTGTTCTTTTCGATGCTTCGCTTCAAAGCGTGAAGGCTGAGTCGGCTAAAGGCGACGACTGCATCGCCCTTCTTGAGAAGGTTGTAATCACCGTCAATCGCAGTATCCATGGTCTCAAGTGGGCTCAGTCGCTCGTATCGGTGGACAATACATTTATCTCCAATTAGGCCGCAAAGAGACTGGATGAGCTTGACGGTACGTTCCTCGCCACATACGTGGACGTCCTTGGCCTGGACACCCAACAGGGCCGAGGTCCAAGCTGAGCCACGATCAGGATCTCCAATCATCTGAATCTCGTCAATAACAGCCACGTCGAACTTGTCGTTGAGAGGCGTCATCTCCACTGTGCAGCTAGAGAAGAATGAATCGGTATGCTCGGGAATCCGCACTTCCTCTCCAGTCAGTAGAGCGCAAGGGATTCCCTTGGCTGTGAGTCGCTGGTAGACCTCGGTGGCGAGGAGCCGAAGGGGTCCAGCGTAGACACCTCGTTTCGAGTTTTCCAGAGCCTTGAGGGCTCTGTAAGTCTTGCCCGAGTTGGTAGGTCCGACGTGTACGTGTATGGTACGCTGCATGGTTCGTGTCGCAGGAAACCACTCGTGGGGGAACCGGAAATCGAGCAATCGCTTGTGGCTCTCCTCCAATCCTTTCGAGAAGCGCTGTCGGATCAGGAATGACTGAAACGAGTACTGGAGCTCGTTGGTGAGACCCTTTAGATCCTTCAAGATAAACGCATCTCGGAGGTTCCAGAATAGAGGGTTCCGGTCTCTTCGTGTGATGTTTTGTTCTGCCATTAAAAAGGCCTGGTCCAAGACATCCATGAAAAGGGAGGCCTGTCGGTTGAGCTCATCCTCGCCGACACCAGCCAGTGATACGTCAGTCAAATTGAAGCGCCTCAGAACTTCCTGGAAGCGCATCAAGACGGTGGATCGGAACACGGCATGGCGACCCGTGTACTTTTTCTTGTCATCCAGGCGGAGGCGAGATTTAGGATCATGGCCTTTGCTCACCTAAGACTTGTAAGTAACGTATAGTTAATGAATGGCTGTGTGCTTACAGAACTGGCCCGGGAGCGAGCAGGGGGTTTTGAGCGCTTCTTGTTCTTGGATTCTTTGCGCGTCGTCAATGCCTCAAGAACTGATTGCTTCCCATCCTCGGAACTCTTTTCGATTGGTTTGACGCTGGCCCATAGTCGTGGCGTCGTTGAGAGAGACCGTTGAGATGCCGGGTAAATGGCAGCTCGCACGGCGCCGGTTCGGAACAAAAATCTCATGACAAACGCCTTCCGACCATGTGCAACATGCTCTCCGGCAAGAAACACGAAATTATCAGTTGAGAGAGACCGATTCGATCTCAGAGCTCACACCGGCAGTCTTTGAAGATTTGCCGTTGGTGAGTGAAGGCGTAGCTAAAATTTCCAAACGCCGGATCATCAATTTAGCCGACCCCAGGCGCGTCGCATCCACCAGGAATCCGCCAAGTGGGGCTTCACGCAGATGACGCCGAGACTCTGAAGCGTCATTGTACATCAAGCTACTGTCGACATCTCCCTCGCTGCATCCCTTCATCTTTGTATCGCCTCACGGCCCCGGATCGCATCAACTCTCAAGCAATAGCTACCTGCTCTCCCGTCGCTGGAAGACCGAGCCCACTTAAAACCGCAACCATGGCGTCCTCGTCGACTCCCGTAACTCCCCTTCTCTAGTGAGTTCTGCCTGGCTGCTTCTGAACTGGAGTTGCGACGAACACGTCAGGATGGAGCGGCAATGCTAACTTGGACGATAGCTCTTGTATCGCGCACAATACGACCATCCTCGCAGAATGCACCACCTCGGCCTCTTCCCAGACCTCATCGCTCGCATCCCTGATCCTGCCGAAGATTGACCACACCGAGTCGCAGAAGTTGACGTACACCCATGGCCAACATCAAATCCATTATATCGCCGAAGCGCCTTCAGATCATCCCGGCTCTCCCTCTGCCGGAGGATTGACCTTCCTCGTTATTGCCGACTCGGCCCTCGGCCGCCGGGTGCCGTTTGGCTTCCTCTTCGAGATCCGCAAGCGCTTCTTCGCGCAGTTCCCGGAGAACAGCGACTTCAACGACATGCCCAACTACGGCGCCGCATCCTTCAACCAGGAGCTCAAGGGCCTCATGGTCGAGTACGGCACTACGACTGGGGGCCGAGACGATGCGATTGGCAATGCTCAGCGGGAGATTGACGATGTTAGGGGCATCATGACCAAGAACATCGAGAGCTTGCTGGAGCGAGGAGAGCGTCTAGATTTGCTGGTGGACAAGACGGACCGTCTGGGAGGCAGCTCGCGCGAGTTTCGAGTGCGCAGTCGAGGGCTGAAGCGCAAGATGTGGTGGAAGAACATTAAGTTGATGGCTCTTCTGGCACTGGTGCTGTTCCTGATCATCATGGCCATTTTTCTCGCGATCAAGAACTGATCTGTTGAAAATGCGGCGGCATGGAGTGATGGGATAAACGGGCGAGCACTCCACACACACCCTGTAAAGGGGAAGTCATTCTTTCAAAGTTTCCTTACTTTTGTATACCTACGACGGCGGACTATGGGCGGAACCTTGTGAAACCAAGGCAAACGGTGTTTCAATGCAATCAATATGCTCCTTTCAATTTACTGATACCCACAATCCGCTGCGTCCGAACCTGTGTGCCTGTTGGGCTGTTGGACCGCCGGTGGTGAGTCGGTCTCCTCTCCTTCAGTAGTACCTTCATCGAAGCTTCCATTAAACCTGCAATCCTTTTCGTTTTCGTCAAGTCCTGTCCTCGGTCTGCCGTATGCGCTGGGTGGGCGTGGAAGACAGACGTCCGTCATGGTCGTGTAAATGAGAGGTCGTAAAATCATTTGCGCCTGACTCCGTATTGGAGGCGCTCCGTCTCTTCGCTCGTCGTCCCTTTATCACAAGAATCCGTTGGTTGAAATTATTCTTCATGAACACCATCAATTTCGTCACTGACTACTCCTTAATCGCGATCGGCGACATGTCCGACGTGTTGTCGGCCTCATAGCTTGGTCCCCCTCTTCTGACCGTCCTGGTAGACATATCCCTGAGTAACGGGACTTTCAGACACACCAAACGCGACGGACACCGGTGCTCTCCGCAGCCTATCAGTAAAGAAAGCCGGATGGCGCGTGGAGGCGCAGTGCTGGGTTTGTGTGGTCCACGCAGCGGGAAGTAGGCGCGCTGCCAAAGCCGTGTCGGCGCCGGGGGCTGGAGAAGCGGTGCCCATGTCCAAAAAAGCACGATGCGGTGTGGGAAGCGGGAATGCGACAAAGTCAAAACAAAGTTACATTCTCACGGAGTCGTAGCAAGCGTCCGAGAAACTAGGGCGACAGACGTCCGTCTTATGGTGCTTCGAATTGCCGTTTTCCACGTGCCTCGGTCTCGGGCGTGGCTCCGATCGATAGCGATGGCGGCAGCTTTCCCCGCATGACTAAGCGATCTGCTGGAGGTATTTCTGGATTCGGAAGCGGAAAAGCCGTAGCGTTCGGAACGCCATCAGATTGCGAGAAAAAGGGCAACGCACAGCGAAATCAGTAGCTCTAAATTGTCGCCTTATTCGCCGTAATGGCGCTCTAACTGCCGCCAACGTCGGGTTAAAGTCAACCCCTTGTTCCAATGCTTGCATGGAAACGTACAACATTCACACAACGAGTCCATCCGCCATGTACTAACTATGTAACAGCACAGTCAGATCAGACAATGTCTGAGTCGAAATCCCCACCCTAGCATCGCCCTTCGCGGACAGTTCCCCCCATCGCGATCCCTCCACATCCCTGCCCAACTGTGCCGAGCCGCCCAGCCAAGCCCAATCACAGCGCTTCTCTACAAGTAATCGGCCCTAGCAACTGACTGCACACATCCAATCTGAGTAGTCCAGTCGTCCCAGTCCCAACCGGCTCGAAGTAAATCTTGTGTAAGGCGCCTAAAAATGAATGCCAGGAGCCCATCACTAACCATCCGCATCACGTGCTCCCTGGAGCCTCATCGAGCTCCTCTCGCGCATCCAGCTCGCTGCTCTCCCGTGTACCGGTTAAGAACAGACAGCGCCACTTCGTACCCTCCCTTCATGTCCAGAATTTCAGTCGGGCGACATGTCCGAGGCTCCCGGGGCCTTGCTCAAGACGTGCCAGACATGCTTCCACGCCAAAATCCGATGCGAAAAGACTCAAGATTCGGGGTTGTGCGATAGGTGCTTGCGCCTTGGGAAAGCCTGTATCTTTGGTGCGTCTCGTCGCCGAAAGACTAACCGCACGGCACCTATTATCAGCTCTGGTGCTGCTGCTGGTGCTGGTGCTGCTGCTGGTGTCAGTGCTGCTCTTGGCGCTGGGTGAGGTTGCCTGTCTAGCATGGCGATATCTGACTGACATTCGAATAGGCGCATCGACCAACCCGAGGCAAGCTCTTCCACAACTATAGCGCCTTCAATAGCACCTTCACAACCTCAAACAGCTTCTGACAATGTCTCCGTCTCCGATGCCTCCTCTTCGATTCATGCCTCTCAGGAGCGCCTCGAGACCACTTCCCCATATAGTCCCTTTACGCGGGGCATGTTGACCTTGGAAAAAGGCCAGGAGTATCTAGATATCTTCCGGAACAAAATGACCCCATACTTCCCATTTGTCCTCGTTCCGGATACCGTATCCATTCGTGACCTGGACCGAGACAGGCCGTGCCTCTGCCTCGCCGTCATGTGTGCGACTTCCTACTCGGACCCAAAGCTTCAGGAGGCCCTCGGCGAACATTTCAACGACATGATTGCCACGCGACTGGTGCAAAAGGATTGGTTCGCATGTATGGACCCGTTACAAGGGCTTCTTATTGCTCTATCTTGGTAGGAGTACATGACACAATTATGAGTGTGGGCGCTGATGAGCACAGGGCCCATTTTCAACCAAGACCACTTAGATACTCCCAGCATCTGTCCCTCGCGGCCAGCATCGTCGCAGACATGAGACTGGACAGACCCCGAATAGCTGCGTTGTGGAGTCTCCAAGAGGAACTCATGAAGAGAAATGGCCCAAAGTTGACAACAGACGAAATGAGAGCCTTGGCCGGTACCTACTACCTGGCTTCCAGGTATGAACCGAATGATGACCCCCATCAATCAAATTTGATATTAACTCGAGCGCAGCACGTCTGTATTAATGCAAAAAGCGCGTCTGTTCAAATACACGCCTTACGTTCTCGAATGTTGCCGCAAACTCAGGGTCCAAAACGACCAGCCGACCGACAAGTATTTACCATACATCATCTACCTCCAGAAACTCACCGAAGAGCTCGACGATGCCGTCTCCATGTCGCAAAATTCCGAATACCTCACTATCGAGCTTAAAAGGATCAAGGAGATGTATGTTAATACTAAGTCCACGTTGCCCTTTATGTTGAGCGAATGCCGTGAGTCGACTCCAACTCCAGCGACAAAAATGTGCTAAATAAATGACTAATAGCAACTATCCAACTGCAACTCCAAGTTTTGGAATTGCTCATCTGCCAGCCATCGCCAGACAGCGTCACCCTTGGTCCCAACGGCTTCCAAAACGTCCAGGGGGCTGCGAGTTCAAATGGTCTCCTCGACTGGTTGTCCCAAAGTCTCGCCGCAGCAAAGTCGCTTATTACTGTTTTTCTGACCCTTCCTCACGGCGCCGAAGGTTTGATGCCCAACATGAACTGGATTGTCCTCTATAGCACCGCATCCCTGTCTGTAAGGCTGGATCTCTTAGCTGTATACTACGAACAGGGCCACCTCCGTCGCATACTCGATCTGCCCTATACGCTGCGACAGATTGTCCTCCGTTTGGAAGCGGCGGCGGGCCTTGAGGACGGCTCCGAACCCCCTCGAAATGCCTTCTCGCACCTTGCCACCAAGGGGCAGCAAATCGAGCGATGGTATATCCACCGCACATCGCACACAAGCTCTCCCAGCATGGGAAGCATGCTCTCTTCCTCCGACTCCTCGCCTCCTAGCTTCCCACCCACCGAAACCTCGACAGAGGCGGGCATTACATCCAGCAGCAACCTTGTCCCCGACGTGGGAGTTACTAGTGACCAAAACATGGTAGCTGCCAGTAACACCGACAACTTCTGGACAGCAACCAGGGCCGTGCAACTCGACCCAGACATCACCATGGGAAACATGCTTTTCACAGGAGACTTTGACTTCTCACTTCCCACCAGTGGGTCCACGGCGGGCCCAACAGGAGGCTTTCGTTTCTATTCCGAGACAGATACCAAAATTAACATGACGGACTTTGATTCAGGCGTATAGGGAACGTATTTGTTATACAATGGGAGACTATTCGCATCACTGGGGGTTGTCTAATTTATGGTCTGTAAATTCGTAATATTCATGGAGCTCGCTCCTTACTTCGCCTTGGTCTTCTTCTTCGTCTTGGCCGCCTTTTGTTTTTCTTGCTCCTTGCCCTTCTTGATAGCATCCACTAGGCCCTGCACCTCGTCCTTTTGTTCTTGTTCCTTCTTTTTCTTGGCTGCGAGTGCTTCTTGCGCCTTCTGTTGCTGGGCCTTAGCTTCGTCTCGTGCCTTCTCGGTCGCTCTCCTCTTGGCCTGGGCCTTTTCCACCTTTTCAATCAGAGCATCGCTCTCTTCCCAGAGCTTCTTTGCCACCTCCTCGTCCTTGACCTCGCCTCTGGCAAAATCCACCTCCATACACTCCTTGATGAGCTTGCCGCCCGGCAGACGACCCAAATTCCCATCCATAGCTGCGTATAGAATGGACTGCGCGGCCATGCTAGGAGACTTGAGCAGGAACCACGGGAAAATGTATCCCACGAGGTACAGGCCAAGGCCCCAGAGGGAGCCGCGGGTTAACCATCGACGAGTGCTTGGGGTGCGCGCGAGTCCTGGATCGACAAAGATGACCCGGGTGTTCATGATACCGCCGTCAGGCCGCTTGTAAACGTCGAGATGTTTCTGGAATGCTTGGCCAAACACATTCATGGCCAGCTTGCTTCGCGCGTAGGCCTTTCCAGGCGACCAGTTTTGCTTGGTGAGTTCTTGCTTGAGAGATGGTGATCCAATGTAGGCAGAACATGTAGGAATGATGATCCGGACGTCTCGGTCGATCGGTTGGACTCGGAGCGCAGGGCTGAGAATGGCCAGCAGGTGGAAGTTGCCCAGGAAGTTGACCATCCACGTCTCCTCGATGCCCTCCTCGGACTCCTTCCTCTTGCCACCAGGCGGTGTCAGGGTCGCGGCGCACAGAATAACCATGTCCAGTCGGCGCGGCGGCGCATTGTCGATCCATTTGGTGGCGAACTTGCGGATGCTATGGAAGTCGGCGAGGTTGACCTGCTCGGCGTAGATGAGGTTGTTATTCGTGCGCTCTCGCAGGTCCTGGATGTACTCGACGAGGAACGGATCCGAGTCGGGGGATTGTGTGAGCAGAACCAGCTGCGCGCCGCGCTGGGCAAGTTGCAGGGCCGTCTGGGCGCCGATGCCCGACGTTCCTCCTGTGAGGAGCACGACTTTTCCGTGCAGCGGGCGTTCCGCGGGGTTTGAGCGGCCAGAAGTCCAGAGCTTGAGGAGGATCAAGAAGGTAAGCGACAGGATTGTGTATATGATCGGTCGGGCGTTGTTGCGGATGATGGGAGGGAACCCATTCCCGACGAAGTTAAGGATGAGGAGGATCGCCATTGTGACAGGGGAGCCGGAATCGTCGGCTGATGGTGTTCGGATTGAATATCAAGGCATTCCGAAGGAGCCGCAAAATAGTCACAGAAGACTTGTTTCGCAAGGTTCAGTTGGTCTTGGAGATGCGGTTGGTAAGGAGAGCGAGCATCTAGTGTCGTGTCCTGGTTTCGTCGCCACGCGGCTTCACGTGACCAACCTCTTAAACTCGACGTGATCCACACCCAGCTAACACGCTCTCGAAACACCTTCAACTCTAAATGAATGTCCAACGACGCTTCTTACACGTTCGATATATTACGGTGGATTTATTCTCGGCTATGTCTACCGTCTATACAATTGACCAAGCTAAAAGTACCGGCGCATCGCCCGGATCAGAGTTGCAACGGTTCCGTTTCTTCCTTTTGCTTCCTAATCCAAATCTCTCCAACTGGATCGCCAGGCTCCGCGACACATATCCATTCTCCAATTCCGTACTCTGCGGGCGCCTTTCTGACGCCGCGTCCGCCTCCGCCGATGATCAGATTGCCCGGACGGTAGCTCTCGTCCATGTTCATGCGGCGGATGACACTGCCATGGACTCGCACGGCACCGGGGATGTCTCGCACCTCGCCGCAAGGTAGAGGCCATCGGATGGGCTTCCATGAGCCATCGATTTGCAGATCCATTCTTCGGAATGGCAGATACTCCATGAACTTCCACGCCGCCACTGCCAGATGACCGAGACCTTGGCCAAACTCGAGTGAGTCGTGGATCTTTGCACCGCATGCCCCGTGCATGACGCCGTGAAAGCCGTGCTGCGAATGATCAACCTCGGTCTTTTCGTCCGTACCGAGGCTCGGCATCGTAGGTGTTCGACTGGGTCCTCCTGGACTGCCGTTGGCCACACGGATATCTGGAATGTCGTGCGGGTCGATTGTCTTGGGCTCGAGCTCGTTGAATTCCTCTATAGCGCAGCATCCCATCTCGGCCACCTTTTCTTCGTCGAATGGGAGACCGGCGTTCATGGCCTCTCTCACCATCCACGCAAGCGGGATATGGCTGGCGCTCTTGCTGTCCTCGAGCATCTCCCAGCCTCCACCAACATCGGCGTGTCCTCCGGAAAACCAGACTTCGTCAATATCCTGGCCATCGTCTTCAGGGTCGACATCAGAGACCGGTATACCGGAGATATTTGACATGGTTTCGAAGTCCGGCTGTTGTCTGGATATGGATGCTGTTCTCTGGCCAGACTTGGATCGAGCGCGATATGGGGCGTAATTCGGTCCGGGTCCCTGGACTGCGCCGTCTTTTTCCTTGTTGAGTTCTCCGGGCTCGAGATAACTCGGCCGTCGTCCTCGTGATTCTTGTCCTGGCTCTTTCTCCCCATCCTTTCCTAGGGTTACATCCCGCACATCCTTCAAGTCTTCACGCAAATCTTCCAGAAACTCTCCAAAGTGACGACGCTTTTGTTTTCGTGTTGGAACAGCTTGGTACATGAGATCCTGGCGGAACTTGGCGCGTCGTTCGTCGATACTTACGGCGTGGCGAATAACCTTGGCGCTGCTTCGCGCCGTGTAGGGGAACTTGCTGCGCTGCATCCACGCCGCCTCAAACCGCGGTACCGAGTTGACTGTATCGAAGAGCCCCAGGAATCGGATCCGGCCGACTGGTCTCGAAAAGGTTTCTCGAAATCCCTTCATGAAGCGAAACATTTCGTCTCTCTTCCTCTTGGTTTCTTCCGCCTCTTCGTTGGTACCCGAAGCCATCTCGCGAGCCTGCCACTCAGCGAATGCCTTCCAGGCAAATTTGACCATCTCTTCGTTGCCGTGGGACAGAAGGCCGATGTAGTCGAGCATTTCGGCAAGGAAGCGAGCAATGTAGGCGCCCCGACTGAATCCGAACATGTAAATCTCATCGCCGGGGTTGTAAAATCGCATCAGAAATCGGTATCCACCGACAACATGCTGGTCAAAAGAGGATCCTACGGCGGAGTCCTTGGCCTTTTGATACCACGAACTTATCCTGGCGCGAAGACTGGTGTGGGTGAGCGATCCGGAGACGACATAGGTGCCGATACCAGCTAGAAAGGGTCAGCGCAGGCCACTTCTGTGACGAGACAAACGTACGCTGGTAGTAATGATATTGGTCATTTGCCGTTCGATTGAGCATGCGAAAGATTTTGAGAATATTGCTGTCACTGTCGTCGCCGTGGAACTTGTTCCCAGTGCCATCAAAGCAGAGGACCAGCTTCCGCGGGGTTCGGCCAGGCTCTGGGGCAGGAATTACAGGATTCATGATGGGCGTGCCTGGTCGACTCTGGGACTCGTGGGACGGGGGGGTCTTTGTGTCTGTGACATGAGCATGCTCTCTGGCGGGGGCATACCGCGCAGAGGACGGGGCAAGATGCGATGCATCCATTGTGACACAGAGACACGGGCGGGCCGCGTGCAAAAGGTCGGGGTCCAAGGTTCTCTTCGAATCAACTGCTTGGGTGGCTGCAGTTGTTACGAATGTGGTGAGAGGGTGTGGTCGGGCTGGATCACAAGCTGCGGATCGACCGAAGCACTACCCAAATAACAGCGGCAGACGTTGTACAAGGCACCGGGGAACGTGAACCATAATATCCTCAGAGTCGGACATTGTCCCGGCTTTAGATGCTTGCGCTGTCTCAAACGCAAGGCAAAGAATCGGCGCCAAGTGGGCGAGGAGACTAGGACTGATGTCAACTCGACGGGCTATGACGGCCAATGCGGTGTGATGGCGGTTGTCAACTCATCATTCCGTCTCACCCCCTGGAGAGCAATTGGCCAATCCAGGAAGCATCTAGTGATATTACGAATAGCCGACGGGTCTGCCGTACGCGGGGCGAGGGTCAGTGGCTCGCTGGACGCATTGGATGCACTGGAGGCACTGGGGGGACGCATGTCTTACAACACAGACCATTTAGAGAGGTTGCGGTGGATGCTGGGGCGTCTAGCATGTGAGGCTACGGCTATTGCCCATTAGTGGCTATCTGAAAAGCCCAGCCAGCCGCAATTGAAGATCCGCCGATCTCTGCCTGATAGGTACATGCAGAGGTGCACCCTTGTCGAACTTTGGCCTTTGCGTCGGCCACTCTTCAGCTAAGGGGTTTAGGAAGACACATGGCTGGTCCGTCCCAAGACAACAAGACAACAAGACGAGGAGACGATGAGACGGGGGGGGACGAGGTAACTATCAATAGACATACATGTCCACCTTTTACCGCCTGGAAGAACTCACCCCATCTCTTCGGCAAGGGATGGTTCTTGGGCATTAGTGGCTTTTTCTTGGCTTGCGGCCCGTCATTCACCAGCTACTAGTCCTCAGCCGCTTACGCAACGCTCCATAGCCCGTACGGCCGGAGGATTAATCGTCTGCCGGTGACAGGCCTGGCCGTTAGCGTCACAGCGTCACAGCATCACAACGCCAGGACGACGCAGGGCTAATTTGGACGACGAAAAAACATGTGCGGGCTCCCAGCAAGCTATTCGCCCAGACACGGCACGACAGCATCCACGCGGGAGGACTAGGGCACGCAGGAAGAAGAAACTTGGCGACAGTGCGTCTTGTCGCTTGGTCGCTTGCCAGGCGTCCACTTTTGGCTGCAGTTCCTCGTCTCGGTTCGCCAACGAATGGGTCCGGCATGTCTCATTGTATTGGAGGCCATTGCCAATCGGAGCGCCCACACGCCCGCGCCAGTGCGGACGCTACCAAGGGCCGTCCCTTGGAGGGCGACTAATAAGGACGAACGGTGGCATTGTGGGCGGCCGTGTAGGTGGCCAATCTGCAGCATGGCACGCCGTGTTAGCCACGGACGGCCTCAATTGTGGCCGACGCCGAATCGCTCTGCCGCCCTCGTGCGCAACATGAGCGTTTTCTCTCGCACGCTACATCGAATCTGGGAGCCATCAGAGACATCAGAGACATCGAATCTAGGAGCCATCAGAGGACACTAGAGATCCGTCCGCCCGTCCAAGCGTTCGTCCGCCGGCTGGTTTCCCTAGATCAGATCGATGCAGTAGAGGCTGCAGCATGCAACATGGTGGGGACACTGTAGGCAAGGGAAGAGAGCAGCAAGCGAGCAATCCGGGACGCATTCATGGCCTGAGCGGCTGTCGTTGCAGTGTGATGATCTTGGGGTCTGACTGCCTTGTTTTCAGCTGTCTTATCTCCGCTGACGAGTTGACCAATATGATCTCTGAGTAGCGCCCATGGCACAACCCATCACGTCTATTGTAGCTGACGCACTTGCGTAGTGCAAGATACATCTGGACTGGACCGAGTCTACAACTTGCTATCCACCCAGACCGCCTTTCTCTTCTCGACAAAGCTCAGCACACCCTCCTTCATGTTCTCGCCGCCGTCCAGCCCCCGATATATGCCCCGGTCCACCCGCCCAGTGCTCGCCCTGGGACTCCTCGCCGTCCCACCCGCCCAGCAGGCCGTCGCGCGTCACAATCACCGAGTCGGGCGAGTTGCCCGCCATCTCGGCCGCCCACCGCAGCGCCTCGTCCACGGCCGTCCCCTCGGCCACGACGGCGTTGACGAGCCCCCACGCATGCAGCTGCGCCGCCGTGTACGTGCGACCCAGCAGCGCCATCTCGGATGCCCGCGCGCGGCCCACGCTGCGGATGAGCCGAGGGAGCGCACCGGCGATGGCCACCACCCCGATGCTTACTTCGGGCAGCCCGAACTTGGCCGTCTCGCTGGCGATGACCATGTCGACGTTGGTCACCATCTCCATGCCACCGCCGAAGCAGAGCCCATTGACAGCCGCGATGACGGGCTTCTTGCCGCGCCGGTTGCTCAATCCGCCAAAGCCATTGTCCGCCCACTTGGCGTCGCCGTCGCCACTAACAGGTTGCTTGTCCTTCCTCGCCTCCCGCTCGTTGTTCTTGTCGTGCCACTCCTTCAGATCCGCCCCCGCGCAAAACGCCCTGCCCTTGCCCGTGATGACGGCGCACCGCAGCGCCGGCTCCGCGTCGTACCACGCCCACAGCCGGTCCAGCGCAAAGTGCATGTGCCGCGGGAGGGCGTTGAGCTGGGCCGGCCGGTCGAGCGTCACGAGCAGGACGTGCGGCCTGGGCGACGAGACGATGACGTTGGGCACGTCCGGCGGCGCGCTGGAGAATTTCTGCGACATGATGACTGCCTGCGGGAATGTCGTGACGCTGAGCGTGAAGAAGTGGGCGCCAAAGTGTGAATGATGGAGAGTTGGCATAGGTGAGCTGATCACAATGTGCTGTGAGGTAGAGCCGTCGTCTCACTCAGTGTTGTCACTAATTCCAGGGATTCGGTTTTCAATTGGCAATCCACTCGGACTAATTGCTCAGTCAATCTCAAAAGGTAACTCAACTCAATATCTTGATGAGTCGAGGTGGTTGACCCATCCGCCAAGTGGTTCGTTACCCCAGATTTAGACCTGGACGTCGAGTGTGGGGAACCTCGGCACCTCGGTTGCCAGAACCCAGCTCCAGCTCTTGGTACTATGCAGCAACGTCATCCTCGGACATGGTCTTCCACCAACAACAGGTATTGTTTCTGTCACCATTCAGCACAAAGCCGACGCAGAAGTAATGCGACATGTATTTTTTGGCAGAATCATTCAACGCCAGCCCTCCTGCCCGTGGGAATCCCAGCAGCAGCCATCGAGAATGAATATTATCAAGATCCAGCCGTCTCTCTTGCAACTCCGTGGATCCGCGAAACGTCTTCTGTGCGTGCTAGTGGTACAATTCGAGTCCATCATTGTTCCGTCCGTTGACCTCCTGACCTCCCGACCTCTCCCCCCATTCCCACCGCTTAAGCTGGCAGCCCCCTCTTCTCACACTCGGTAAAGAAGATGACCATGCGCCAGAGCTTCTTGACCAAATCCTCTGCTTCGTCGTCCAGTGCCTGTCATCGCGTTAGCTTGTCACCTCAATCGCATGCCGGATGCAACTTA
This sequence comes from Cylindrodendrum hubeiense, assembly GCA_014621425.1. Classification (NCBI taxonomy): domain Eukaryota; kingdom Fungi; phylum Ascomycota; class Sordariomycetes; order Hypocreales; family Nectriaceae; genus Cylindrodendrum; species Cylindrodendrum hubeiense. Next base: position 80,403 of record JAANBB010000094.1, on the reverse strand, counting down.
CCCCTTCTAGCTCGTCCACCAGAGCGGCCGCAGTGCCATGTTTCCTCAGATGCTCCTCCACAGCCTCTACCAGCATCTCCTCTTGCACGCCCAGATACTCGACAATCTTCTTTTCCACAAACGGCCGTAGCTTGTCGCGCACGATGCCCTCCTCCATGAAGTCCCACTTGACCTTCCAGTTCCAGAGCCCGTCTTTGTCGGAAGGAATCTCCTGTGCCAGGGCCCGGACGGCCTGAGAGATTTCCTCCTCCGTCATTGAGGCTGACGCAGAATTAGGCTCGAACTGGATCGGGATAAGCTGTCGCTTGGTCGACACATCGGCCTCTTCGTCGTCCAGCAGACCTTCCACCTCGGCAATAGTACGCCTCTGAGGAGCGGCTCGTGATGCCTGAGCCTTTTGAGCTGCGGCGCCGAGTGAGAGCTTGAAGGGTTGAGGCGCCGAAACTGAAGGAGCCGGGCGCTGCTCCATCTCGTCTGCCTGCTTGTCCAAGAACGAGTCGGCCATGCCACGTGCCCGGTCCATAGCTGCCTGCTCGCGACGCTGCTCGTCGTGCTCTGCTCGTCGATCGCTCTCATCCCTCGCCTCCTCGTCTGCCCGGTCAATGGCTCTCTTGCGCACCCAGTCGCCATGGTCTCGGTAGTAGGGGTGCGACTTGCGACTCGATTCCTTCTCGTCGTCCCAGGCCTTTTCCCGGTCGAGCTGCTCCTGTTTTCTCCGCTCCAGCGACTCCAATTCTTGTCGGTCGCGGTCCTGTTCACGTTCAAGAGCAGCTTGCCTTGATCGTTCTCGGTTGCCCCATTTCCGCTCCGCCTCGAGGTACATCTTCTCCGCGTCGCCCTTGGTTTTCGACTGTTGTCGGCGGTAAAGCTCTTCGTCGTCGGCGTCCGTGTCATCCTCTTCCCTGTTGACAGAATACTCCGTGTTAGAGACGCCGCCATTGACGAAGGCGATGCGGTTCTGTCCGTTCTGGCCCTTGGGTCCTGACGGGGCGTTGGGGACGCTTCCCCTGGGTCCCAGAGGAATAATGTTGGCGCCGGGAGGTGGCGAATCGAGACGGGATGGTCTAGGGGCGCCGTTTCGTTGCCGTTCTTGCTCCTCCATCTCTTCCTCCCGCTTGAGACGCTCCATGTCCCGTCTGGTGCTCCGTTCGCGGAAGGCCGCAATCTCCTGTGCCACAACCTCACGCATCTCAGCGGGAATATCTGCAAGCTCGTCGTCTTGAGCAAGAGGGATGTTGACCACTTCAACATTCTCGCCAGAATCGTTGCCCATCGTGATATCTCTATCAGCTGCTGAAGTAGTGGGATAGAACAGTTCCCGGATCACGTCCTTGAGAGCGGCCCTGGCAGCCGCTATTCTCTCGGCCGTGTCCGATTCGTCTCGGCCCTCTTCATAAGATTCAACGTACTTGACTGAGTTTTCATCAACGGTGACCTGGAGCTTCACCTTGTCGATTCCTTCAAACGTATCATCCTTGGGTGCTTCTCCGGATGCCTGCTGTCGCTTCTTGGGGACCTCGATCTGTTCTTCGTAGAGAAGCTTGATGGCTACGGCGAGCGACTCGGTGTCCTCGAACTGTGCGAACCCAAACTTGGATCCCTTGTGGTCGTCGGTGACGCTGACGGCGGCATCCCACTTTCGCAGCTTGCCAACGGCCGAGAGGAGTCTCTCGACGCCCTCGTCGCCGCCCACACCGTCGGGAATCTGATGTATGAATATCGTCCGCAGCTTCTCTTCGTTGGTCGGAGGCACGAGGACCTGCATGGCCTCTCTGGCAGCGCCCCTGCCCTGGTCCATCCCTCTGTCCATTCCGAGACCCTGGCGTCCACCCGACGATCCAGACATTCCGTCGCCTCTGCCGCCCATCGTAGACGGGCCCGATTTGCCAGCAGCAGTGCCGAGTCGGATCACGGGGGCGTTGAAGTTGATGTTGGGCATGTTGGCGGGCGCTTGGAAGTTGGGTGGGAGGCCGCTTGGACGATTAGCTTGCGTGGCGCTAGACTGCTGGACACCCGGAGGCGCCATTCCCGGAGCAGAAGACATGCCTGGAGGAGGTCCTGCGAGCGGTGTCAGTGGGTTGTTCATGGGGTCGCATCGCGAGAGAGGCGCACCTAGACCAGGTGGGGGAGCCATGCCGGGAGCAGCATTATTGGATCCGGGGTATCCTCCATAGGCGGGCGGCGCGCCATAGGGGTTATCTTTGCAGGCATTCGTCAGCATGTTCACATTGCGGTTCAACATTTCCACTCACTTCCATATGGGTTGAATGCCATCTTTGGCAGCCCTCGGCGCAAACGCCCCTCGTCGATCGCGATCGGAAATTCGGTTTCGTTGGTCGAGGCTCGTCGTGTCGAATCGCGCTCTCAGGAAATCCAAGTCGGTGATTCGAGATGCAAGCAGCTAACCCAGGTGACAAGAGAAAGAATGTGTCGTTGGCGCAATCACAATCAGAAGCTGTAGGATGGAAATTCCGAGAAAGCACAAGGCTGAAGGAGGAATGTCTCTTTCGTGGTGGATCGGCACCATGATTGGCTCCAGAAAAATCCGACCACGGCCTTATCGCACCAACGTTAATCCGGCCATGGCGACTTTTCTGCTCCCGCAGCTCATCACCTGTCTCGTGCACTCAGCTCGGTCGACGACAAGCAATTGCAATTGGGCGTGCACCACGGTAGTTCGTCCAGCAAGATGTGAGCCGCAGCTCAATTGTGAACCTCTGGGCATAATACTAACGTTAAGCAGGGCCACGACCCCCAGACTCGGCAGTGCGATGCTGTCGAGGCTATCAGCCCCCACGACGCTCCGAACCTCATCCCGGGCCTTTTCCACCTCGATTGCCCTGCGAGCCGGCCCCAACGACAACAGCCGCGATGCCCCGGCTCCGAAGCGATTGAACCCTCTCGTGGGAAATGCCTCGCGCCGGCAGCCGACTGAGCGGGAGCCCGCGCCTCGAGCTCGAATCCCAATGACGCCCAAGTCGATGCAACCCCAGCAGCCTGTCCAAACATCGCCCGAGGCTGGCATGCCCCCTCCTCCTCCCGCGCCCGAATCCCTCCTCTCCAACATCGAGCTCAAGAAGGGCGAGCAGCACCCCTATACAGCTTCCAGGACGGCCACACCCTTCAACCTCGACATTGCGTCCATCATCGCCAACAAGAACGTGTCGTTCGGCCAGGGCATTAGCGCCGACCCCATGGCCCGACCCCGAGTCCGCGCCAAGGCCGTCACCGGCCGAACCGTCTTCGTCAGGGACCGCATGACTCCCACCAGCGGCCCGACTCCCATGATTGCCCTCCGGGTGCTCAACAAGATGGTGCGCGAGCAGCAGGTCAAGACCAAGTTCCACAGCCAAAAGTTCCACGAGCGAAAGGGTCTGAAGAAGAAGAGGTTGAGGAGTCAGCGATGGCGAACCAGATTCAAGTCGGGCTTCAAGGCGACCGTCAACCGGGTCTTGGAGCTGAAGAGACAAGGATGGTAAACGAATGTGTAGAAGATCTCGCCTTGAGAGCATCATTGTACAATATATAGATGTGAGCATGTATGAGACGCAAAAGGCATTGACATTGATTCTAAAGTGCTTCATTCTATCGTGATTCGGGTCGCATGTTACATGTACTCGTCAGCGTCCCATTCTCGAGTTGGACTCGGAATGGGACTGGCGGCAATCTTGGGGCGGGATCTAAAGACCGCCTCCATGTCCTCCACGGTCATCAGCTCCTCAGCCAGTACCGTCTGGTCTTGGTCTTCCTCGTCCACCTTGGGAAAGTAACTGCCCTCCCTCCGAGGCGGCACCTTGGACCTTCTCAGTGACCTTCGCCTTTCCAGCTGGGCTTTTTGCTGGGCCTTTTCAAAGCCAGCCATGCTCTTCCGTGTTCGGCTGCTGAGATCCTCGCGCTCATCTGCGACAATGGTCACACGTCTGTCTACGCCAGTTGGTGCGTTTGCTGGCGTGGGACTAAGAGGTAGGTCAAGCTCGTCGGGATCGGGGTATGCCAAGGATCCACGGGTCATGGTAAGGCGGGTGCGCTCAGCAAGGGAGAGAGTGTGTCGTTGCTTCGTTCGCCTCAAGGGCGATGGAGAGGCCTGGTTCATGGATTGGAGGATCTGGTCAGCAAGCTCCTGCGTGGGAGAAGGTGACATGTCTCTGATAGTTGCGTCCAACACCGCTGGCTCTTGATGGCGTTCAGGAGAACCTGCTACGGGGGTAGGGTCGTTGTCGATGTCAGGAGAAGTGCTGCGCTCCGGAGAACCCTCATCATAGGCGGGTTCATCATAAGCGGGTTCATCAGGTTCAGTTGAGCTTCTGGAGCCTGTTGCGGTATTTGCTGCAAACCATTCGCCGGAAAGCGAAATCTTTGATCTCAACGGTTGTCGTCTCGACAGGTCGAGCTTCGTTTGGAACGATTGGATGGGCTCGGGGCGGAAAGGCTCCTCATCGTCATACTCGCTGACCTCCGATACCACCTCAGATGCGACCTCAGATGGCGCCCTTTGGTGCATCGGGTTTGATGTCGCAGGCCGTTGAAGAAATGCAAGGGCAGCAGAGCCTTGGTGCTCTCTCGACAACTCGCGGTCTAAGCCTCGAACCAAATCGTCGTACTCATGGTTGAGCGTCGGCTTCTGGTTTCCGATTGTTAGCTTTCTGGGGCTGGCCCGTCCAATCTGGAGCGCCTCGTGGGCTCCAAAGCCCAGGTCAATTCCCTTTGTCTTCGCTTGCTGCTTCTGCTTCGAGGGAGACGGCCTGGGTCGTTCGTCGCAGAGCTGTCTGTGGAAGGTTTCCCACTTCTCCAGTCGTTCCTTTTGAGCGCGGACACGACCGTCCAACTGCTCCAATAGACCAGTACCATGCTCCTCAAGCTCTGCCAGTCGACCTTGTTGAACCCTGCGCCAGACCCGGTCAAACGGCATTCCAAGGAGACCGTCCTTCTTTGCGCCTGCGTCTCCATAGAGTAGCGTCTCCATCCACCGCTCGTTGCCCGACCAGTTATTCCGGATTGTGCGCCACATCTCCAACTTGGCATCGTCTGAAACAGTTTTGCCGCCTTCATTTTGTTGCTTGGCGAGGATAGCTTCGTTTTTCCTCGCAATGGTCCTTTCCTTGATGCTCAACAGCTCGGAGAAGTCGCGGAAGGTGGCGTTGGCGGCTGTCTTGCCTCGTAGCACACCACTCAGGGAAGCCTTGTGCGCCCAGACCATAGCAATCAGTTCCGTATTATCGCCCTTGTAGCCTCGATCCTCAATCGCGAACGTAGAAGCCAGGGCAGCATGTTCTCGGCTAGCGTTGGTCTCTTCCGAAATCACCAGCTTCAGCACGGCGGAGGAAAAGGCGGCCAGGACTTCCTCCAGCCTCTCGCCCTTGCATTCATCCAACATGGTCTTTCGAACGATGGCATCTCGTCCCAGAACCCCATTCTTTTTGGCTTGCTCGAGAGCTCGGAGGAGGGCGGCTCGGAGGTTGACGGACTGGACCTGGTCGTTGGGAGGAAAGAACGGCTTCATCTTCTGCAAAGTTGGTCAATTAGCTGGAGGGAGCTCCCAGCATGGTAGTAGCTACGCACCTTCTTCGTCTCATCGGGGTCCCAGATGGCAAAGAGCTGGTACAGTGCCCACTCGACACATTGTACCCGCTTCTTCTGCCCCTGCGCACTCGCACCACCAGCGGCAAATGTCTCGGGACGGATACCAGGCCAGTCTGGACGCAGGTCGAGATCAAGGAGTCGCAAGTTGGTCAAGAAGAGCGACAGCGGCGAGGGTCCATGGGCGTAAGCATGGTTGGCGGTCTGGGGAGCTCCAGCGTTAGCTTGCTGGGCGGACTTGGTGATGCTGGCGATTAGGCGGGCAGAGCGGGTGCGGGTTTGCTGGACGGCAGCCATGACAGCATCTTTGTGGAGGCTTCAACTAGATGAGAGGGCCAATTCTCCAATTCGAGATTATGTAGAGACCACCAGGCGCAGGTGCGTGGTCGGAGTTGGCAGTATGTGATGTGTATGCAGCCTGCAATGCGTTGCAACAAGGATGTCTCTGTTTCCGAAAAGGCGGCATGAACCGAAGTAAACAAGATCCCTGGGTGGCATGTGGCAAGGGTATCATGGGGTGTGGCGGTGTATGGGGATGTGGCTGGCCGTTGCTGTGGCTATTGCTGTGGCTGTTGATGTGGCTGTTGAAAAGGCACGTGACTGTGGCTCGATGGCTGCGGGAGGGGGCACAAGCCGGTCCAGGGCCGCTGGTCTTTGGTCTCGATTGGGAAACAGCCGGATCCCTTGGCTTCCTTGGCATTCTGTTGCAACCAACCAACGAAGCAGGGGTGTGATCCTCCGAGTTCATAGAGCTTGACTCCTTCAGGCACCCTCATCTCAATTTTCGCGTGTTGGCCGAAAATTTCGTGAGTCAAGCAATGCGCCCCACTTCCAACACGACTTGTCGCAGGTCCAGGAGAAGCCTGCTCGCAGCGTCAGGTCGCACGTGGGATCAGTGCAGTGCGGGTGCCTAAGACTTGGCGGGGGAGGGTCGATAGGGGCGAGGGGCGCTAGAAACAAGGGCAATCAAAGTCCAGGGCACTCGAGGAGAGAAAGCAAGACAGATGACAGATTCAACTAGTGCTATGTATAGCCATCATGCATCATTGCACATGGCAAAGAATGTCAAGATAAGCATCAATACGCGGGTTTTCACTTCTCACTGCAGATCATAGGGCGGCATAAAAGGTTTAATCTAACCCCAGTTTGCGGCTGAGCCCCGTAGGGTTAGTTCAGCCTTATTAATTAATCACCAAATCACCAGGACGCACACTGGCACAGCACACACAGCACCCCAGTCCACCACCATACAGCACCCACCCACGGCACCACACAGCACCACACAGCCTCCACTCTAAGACTCTAAGGGGAAACAGCCGTCGTTTAGCATCTGCTAGGGCGCTCTAACGTCCCACGGCCGCTGGGTACATAAGCATTGCAGCCCGCGGCGTGACAATGTCCCGGTCAGCCCTCGCGCCGTCGTCTCTCGTTCAACTTGCGCAGCCATTTAACGGTTCGCCGTCTCCCGCACCCGCTAGCATCGGCCCTCGCGATTGTGGCTGACAGCATTTCATTCTTTGGGACTTTGGTTTCTGGGTCTTGGTTTCTAATTATTGGCTTCTAATCTGGGTTTCTAATCCTTGGTTTCTGCCTCTTTAAAGATGCAGCTGAAGCTTTCCACCGCCTTGCTGCAGGCTTGCGCCGCGCAGCTCCTGTTTGCCGGCTCTGCATATGCATCTGCATGGACTGTCACGTCCTATTACGCCGTCGTCGAGACCACTTCCACCTACTCAACCTACACTGAGGACTGGGCCGTCGGCACCTACGCCGACACAATCACCCTCAAGCCATCTGCAGCCGAGGACTACACGGCCGTGCCAATTTCGACATACGTCTCCGAGGACACCTACTACGACCTCAAGATCGTCGAGGTCTACTACGACCCAACCGACGTCGACACTTCCGACGTGGTTCCAACTTCGACCTACGAGTACAACAGCATCTACACCTACTATTACCAGGAGGTTATCTACACTGCTCCGGCCTCGTGCGAGACCGCCTTCACTGTCAAGACTTACACCAACGTCTACATCCCCAGCGAGGTCGCCGACCAAGTCACCGCCGCCAGTGCCACCACATACACGTCGACCTACGACGATGGCGATGAGTACACCATTGTTACCGTGTACTTGTCCGAGAACGAGGTGCCCATGACCACCGAGCCACTGAGCGAGGATTTCGTCCAGACGTATTACCTCGACGACTGTCGCAACCCCACTGCCACGGGAGACGCCTACTGGGGCAATGATGGCTACGACTACGGCGATGATGATGACGACGACAGCAGCAGTGGCGGCGACAGCAGCAGTGGTGGCGATAGCTACGACTACTGCTATTACTCATCATACTACTCGTGCTCATCCGTCAAGACCTGGATCATCATTGTGGCATCCGTCATCCCGGGCTTGTTCGTCATCGGCTTTCTCGAGTCGTTCTTCTGGTTCAGGAGGCTGATGCTGGGCAAGGCAGCACTGAGATTCGGCACCATCACCTGGATCCTCATCTCGCTCCTGGTGCTCTGCTTCACCAGGCACAGCCCGGCCAGGAACGCCGCCGACCACCCTGCTCTTCGCCAGCAGTGGGCCGCCATGTCCATGGGAACGCGGTTCAAGCTGTGGTTCACATGGGGCTTCCGACACGCGTACCCCATTGCGCTCCTGGGCCCAGACCCCAAGACCTTTAAGGACCCCAATCCCAACCCGCTGGGCAGCACCCAGGCTCCGCCCAGCGGACAGCCCCCGATGATGTTCGTGGGACCCCCTGGGCCTGATGGCAAGCCCCAGATGATGATGATGGGACCTCCTGGGCCTGACGGACAACCCCAGATGATCATGATGGGCCCTCCTACGGCTGATGGCCAGCCTCAGATGATGATGGTGGGACCTCCAGGACCGGACGGCCGACCTCAGACCATGTTGGTGCCAGTCCAGATGCCGCCTCCCGTCCAAGGACAGCCCCCGATGCAGTACAATCAATACCCATACCAGTATCCGCAATACCCCGTGAACACCCAGCCGCCGATGGACCCCAACAACCCGCCCTACATGCAGCCCACATACGCACCGCCCCTGAACACCCAGGCTCCGAGGGAAGCGCCTTCGACGCTGGACACGCCGTCTCCAATCACCACGACGGCCCCGATCACCACGCCGTCGCCAGTCCACACGCAAGACAACACGCACCCTCCAGCAGTGTCTCCTCCAATCAGCGAGGCTCCTGTTGTTGTGACGAGGGCCGCAGAGGCACCAACAGATGCCCCTCCAGCCGTTCCCCCAACGCAGCCGCAGCCGCCTTCCAACTAGAAGACGTAGTTGGAAACTAGGAGACATAGTTGGAGCCGAGTGAGACAGCAGTGCTGCCGCGGACATGGGAATTTCATTCACCGAGTCCGGACCATTTAATGTGAACCAGCGGAGGATATAATCTACGGACTCTAGTAGTTGACATGGGTTGAACATTTGGATTGGATCGGACAGCTTTCTGCTTGCATGCCCTCAGCATCTAGTTTTACCATCATATACCCCTAATTTACGTCCAAATACTAAAACCTCCCTGATACCTAAACTTGACCGGTGCGCCTTGCTCCTGCATGTCCTTCTCAAACTGCACCACATCTTGCGGGCCCTCTGACTCACGGATATACCCCAGCTCGCACTTGGAGAAGCTGACCTTGGGTTGAACTTGGTAGAACACGTCATACCGGCTGTCCAAGCTGTCGATTAGGCTTACCACGTCCCCGGCCGGGTGCAGCGTGCCCCAGGGCCGCACGCACTCCTGGCCCTTGCATGACTTGAGGACCATCATCAACGCATCCAAGCGAGGGACGATGTTGTCAAAGGAGCGGCCCGCGATGGCATATTGGGAGGCGAGATGGCCATAGTCCGGCTCAAGTAAGTTGCGCATTTGGCCAGCGTCGGTCTGCGACGGTCAGCATAGCTAGATAGTTGGGAGTCAGACACTTACATTGAGGTCGTAAAACTCCGTCTCGTTTGTGCACCACACAGCATAGTAGAGATTGTACTCTTCTCCGATGACTCGAATCGCCTTGTACGTGTTGTTTCCGACAGCATGAGACGAAATATTCATTCCCTCGGTCATGTTGGCGTCCCCATAGTATCCGTATATGCCCTCTGGAATGGCCAGACCCCAGTACTCGATCGTGACATGCTCTACCCTGGCATTGTTTTCCCTTTCGGCAGTTAGCGGGATAGGGGTGCCGTCTGAGTCGATTGAGGAGCCTGCGAGCTCCATGATGGTCGACGCAAGGTCAGTGTGCGACGTCACGGCCTTGGAGATGTGGCCGGCGGCGATGCCAGGGCCGCGAACAACGAGGGGGATGTGAACGTCCGTCTCGAAGCCGCACTCCTTGCCAGGCGCCATGCGGTGCTGGGCAATGTGGTAGCCGTTATCTGTGGTGTAGATGATGTATGTGTTGTCAAGCTGGCCACTCTCCTCAAGAATCTTGACCGTCTTGTCAACCATCTCATCGACCGACTGCAGCGACCGCAGCCGAGCCCGCTGATACTCGTCACTGTACGCGATGACGGTGTCGTTCAGGCGGGGGAGTTCCCGGACCCAGCTCACTCCTCCCTGCACCTCCGGGTTGAAGTCGTCGCCTCTGGGGATCTGATACTCCTTGAAGAGGTGGGCGTGCCTCTCCGCGTATTGGGGTTGGTCTGAGACGAAACCGCCCGCAAGCTTGATGTCTCCGTGGGATGCAATCGGGGCGTGCACGAGAAAGAAGGGCTCGTCGTGGCCCAGGGCCTCCTCGAGGAACCCGTATGCCTTTTCGGCCGTGAGATCGGGCGAGTACTGGCCAGCGTAGCTGACGGGCGGCCCGCCGTTGCGGGTCATCCAAGCATTCCTGTACTCGTACGTAAAGGGGTCGAGGAGGAAGTCAGATTGGTTGAAGCCGCCTGCATACGGGCTGTTGTAGTTTTCGATCGAGTGCTGGTTCCAGAGCTTTCCCGAGTAGTAGGTGTTGTAGCCGATACCCTGTAGCCAGATGGGGAGATAGTTCTCGTTGATGCCTTCCCGGACAATCTTAGGATATCCACCGTAGGGCGCCCAAACATCGGTGACCTGGAGGCTTAGCACGACAATCATTGAGGGCAGTTATATAGACTCACGTTGGTGTTGTGGGCTGCTCGTCCCGTCCACAAGTTGACTCTGGACGGACAGCAGAGCGCAACGGTGCAATAGTGGCGGGAGAAGAGAGTGCCTTCATTCAAGAGGTGTTTCTGAAGCAAGGGCATGTACTCTAGAGAATTCATATGCCTGGTTTTATTGTCAGTGGCGCCTTTGTATTTCAATTGGGGTCCTACCAGTCCTGGTCATCCGTCAAGATGAAGACAAAGTTGGGCTTCCTGGCCGCCGCCAACCCCAGCCACGCCAGACACAGGCAAACGAAAGCTAAGGGATGATTGCGCACCATTGAAGATTTAATTGCAGCTTTTACCTGGAAAATTACAAGCCAAAAGTGCTCTTGTCCAAAATGCGACTTCCGTCAACTTACACGCCGGCTGTGGATTATATGGACTTCCCAAAATGGCAATCGGGTCTGGGGCGCTGACGCCATCGCTATCACGTCTCTCGCAATTTGAATCGGTCCCGGTCAATTCCCCATTCAAATGCCCCCCCTCCGCCCATGCAGTTCAGAGAGCTGCCCTAACATGACACTGCATTGCCAACCTGGTTGATCCTCTTGGCGGGTTCCCGGAATATCCTCATTGGCACCGCGCGCCGGAACCCTCGCGCTGGGAGCAACTCGGCCGCTTGGACGACCAGCGAACTCTCCACACGACACGCAAGCTGCCACCTGCCCGCCGTCTCGATATAGCCTCAATCCCGGGATCTGCGGGGCTCCTCGGGCTACATGACCCGTGCTGGCCTGATCCAAAACCATGGACGACCCCACCGCGCGGCGGGACGTGGTCAACGCCAACCGCCGAGTCGCTAACATGACATCGTCGCAGATCGAGAGCAAGCGGTCCATCGACCGCGCCAACCAGCGGTACTGCCGGGCGAAGCGGAAGACGCAGATGGGCCAGCTCCAGAGCCAGGTCGATTCGCTTACCCGAGAGCTAGAAGACACGAAGAAGCAGCTCCGCGAGTACCAGGAGCGCGAGAAGTCGTGGAGCGGGTTGGCTGCGTTCGGATCTTCAAGCGAGGGTTCAAGTAACGGTTCAACCGCTCCCGGACTCTGTACTGATCTTGCGTTTCTCGATGATGGCGAAGTCGAGGATATTACAGGAGCATGCCAGGATGCCGGCTTAGAACTGGACATCTCCATACCGACATCTCAGACCTCATTGGTCGCAGCTGGATTCGACCAACCTGCTTTCAACTCCGACTTTGACTCCTTTTATCAACCTGCTTCCTCCAACTTTGCTGGCGGCCTCAATGCCGACCTCCTCGATCCAGCGTGGCAGCTCCCTCCCTCCAATCTAAACCACCAGGCTCTATTTCAGGAGCATCCATCACCCGGAGCACCGTCAAGACCACTCCCATGGGCAGGCCACTTCCTGCTCGACAAGTTCAACCCGCCGTTCATGACACCGGGAACGGTAGAGTGGAGGTCAATCCCGCCTCTCACCGATGCCACCACCCAGCTCGACCAAGTCATCCTCACCACCACCGAGAGTCTACGCCGCGGTGGATTCCGACCTCCGCTGAGAGAGTCTCCATTCCCGAGCATTTCGTCCCTGTTAAACCCAGCCGGTCAAGACAAGTCCAGCTCCTGCACCATCTCGACTGCCGCCGCCGCCCAGGTTGGTAGATCGCCGGTCGCCTCGCTGCTGGGCCGTGTTGGCTTCCTGTATGTCCTTTCGCACCTCCTGCGATGGTATATCTGCCGCACAAAGGAGAGCTACGACCAACTACCACACTGTCTACGGCCCACACTGCTGCAAAGGACGATTCCACACCCCCCATGGATCGATACTATCGTATGGTAAGTCCCAGCTTCAAAGGTTGACAAGATGGAAACAAGCTGAATCGTCTAGGCCTGACATACGCGACGCAATAATCCAGCATATGGACTGGTCTCGCTTTTTCGAGCTCCGCGCCGTCATAGCTCCATCCCTCTGCGTGGGATGGCCCCATACGGACACCCGATCCGTCTTTGAGACTGTCGATGGAAAAAACTACAAACTGAGCAGCGTCTTTGAGCAACACCTGAGGGACGGCAGTAACTGGACGGTTGACGCGAATGCGGCAGAGGTTTTCCCATTCCTCAAACCCGTCGCCAGGGAGCCTCTGGAGGCCAGGTGATCCTTTGTGTGACGATGATGTGCCAAATTTAGTGACAGTTCTTTGATATGTTGGCCGTGCTTCCTGTTTGCTCCTTGCATTCCTCGTTGAAAGACTATGACACATATCGTTTATCTCAAAGAACGGCGTGCTCCAGAGTCCTCTTCTTTCAGACCACGAGCAGGTGTAAAAGGGATATAAAACCGATACGGTCCCTTAAGCATGTTAATCACACACCATCACCGAAACATCATCACATTCGTTAACCCACAACCATGAGACTCACCGTCCTTACATCCATCCTCGCCCTTGGTCAGCTCGGCCTCGCCGCTGCGACCCCCCAGACTATTGATCTCCAAGTCATCGACAGCGGCTGTAGGCCCTAGTAAGTATAGAACTACATGCGCTCTCCTCGACTTGTCTAACTTGCATTATAGCCAATCTCCCGGATGCTGTATTCCCACCCTCTGCCAGTGCCGAGATGGTATGACTACAACCCCCCTGAACTGCAATGTAACTAACCGGACCAGGCCGCTTCTACATGTTTAACTCAGAGAACAAGGAGGCCGGCGGCACGGGTTGCAACCCTCCCTGGGGCTTCCTGGGCGACAGCATTCCCGCTATTGGTGGATATTGCTGTTAGCTGTGCATATGTATCCTCGCCATGTTAGTTGGGTGGACGATACAACCCTGTCTTTACTGTGCCTTCTCTTCGTAACACTCGTTTATATTACATATTGTAACTATTATAATCCCATTCTGCACAACCCTGCTACTCCCCCAAGCAACTCCCAACAGATTCCGCGATGGCCTCCAACTCCCTCCAGTCTCCCAAGCCCGGCCCGGCTGTATGATTCCAGTCCACCGGCGCATACATGAACCACGCACTGCCCGGCTGCACCATCGCCTCCCCCCGCTCATCCTTCCAATTTCGCACGCCCACGTTGCCGGCCAGGAGATACGCCTGCGTGTCGACGCCCGGGTGCGGATAGTCAACCATCTTGAGCGGCGCCTTGGCGTAGCCAACACGAACGTCCTCGAGCGACTCGGACGCGTAGACAATGCCATCCAGGTTGACCGTCGTAGCATCCTCCCAGACCGTGTCGTCCGGGTCCAGTCGCAGCTCACCGGCCTTGGTCCAGTGCATGAAGCCGGTGATCCAGCCCGACACGTCGTACTCGGACGCACCAGCGCCGCACGAAAACTTCTTCTTGGCCCGGACAATCTGCGTCCAGAACGCGGCCACCTCGGCACTTTCAGGCTCGTCCCAGGTCTGCACAAAACGCTTCAGTATCGGCCGCAGGTTCGTCGCATATGCGGCCGGCTCGTCGCCCCAGTCCTTCAGGCGGTCGAGCTTCTCCAACAGCTTGACCCAGTCGTCCCGCTCGCCGAGGAGCGTGACGGAGGGGATGCCGCAGACGACGATGCCGCTGAACTCGAAGAAGTACTGCATCAGGCCCATCATCAGCACTGTGGCCGTCACCTCGTCGTTCTGCGTGCTGGTGGTGAAGCCGGGCATGACCCAGTCCAGCAGCCACTCCGTCTTGACGCGTTCCTGGATCGCGGACCCAAACGCCGCTACGACGTCACGCCATGTAAAGGCCCCAATGCGGATTTCCTCTTTCCCCTCGTGACTCACAAACAAGTCGCGGAGTTCCTCGGCGTGGGCAGCCATGTAAAAGTTGAGCTGCGCCAGGATCTCGAACCAGACCTCGTCGGGCCGCAAGACCAGGTGCCGATGCTCAGCCCAGGCATCAAGCGCGCCCCTGATGAGACCATCTGACGAAGGGAATATGCCGCTAGGGAACTCCTCATCGTCATACGACGACAGAAGAAGCTCGGGAGTGTAGGGGTTCCCATCGGCCACCTCTTCCGGACAGCTACGTCGGAAGAGGTCCTCTGCCGACTTGGCTGCGCCGTCCGTCTTGAACGGCAGAGGATTGACCGTTGCGACTTGTACCGTGACATCGGCGGCAGCCAGAGATGCGAGCGCCACAAGGCAGAGATGCGTCAACCTGACCATGGTTGGTGTTGAAATTAGGGCCAAGGTTATGCGGTGTGAGGGCTCGAGATCTGCAGGATAGCCACTTTGTCTCGATCAGCACACGCCTCTCAAGCAAGCCACAGTCACTTCCTAGAAGGTAGAAATATTGCCATCGCTTCAGACAGCTTCACCTTGCGGGTTGCAGGACACGGTGTGAGCATCCCAGATGGGATGAGGTGGGTGTTTGCCAGATGGAGACAGGGCTAAAATTAGCCGCCCCCATACGAATCGTGCAGCAGGGCTATTAAGTGGACAGTGGTTCGTCTCAGCTGTTTACCGTGACAGACTAATACGACAGTCGCTTTCGACGACATTACATTATAAGTGCAGTCAAAAAGGCAACGGTGTGTCGCTAGTAGCAGAATAGTCAATCTCTCGTCAACGCACATCGGACATGCGGTGAGCTAACCGGTCAGCCGGTCAACCATGACTCCTTTACTCGGTGAGTTTGTCTCGTCAGAAGGGCCGACTTACACGTGGACACCGACCAGAGCATCAACATCGCTCGCATGCAGGGTGCAGCTTGCTGCTTGTCAAGTGGTGTCGTCATGCAGGAGAAGACGCAAAATCTGTTGGGGATGCATGTCTTGGGATTCATCTTCATATCACTGGTCTGATCTTGACGTCATATTTATAAGGTTCATGTATAGGAGCAAGCCAGTATATTGAGGTGCTCTAGTTTGGCTATCAATCAATGCGTGTCAGAGCCTATGAGGCTGAGCCATGCTTCTGAAGTGAAGAAAATTCTGGCTAATTCCAAATCCGTCCCAGCGCCATGCTTCCCTGTGCCAAAATGGTGTAATCATATCTCGTTAAACGCCGTGAGCCAGCCGTGGTTATATCCGATGCGTGGGCTCATGTCCCTGTCTAGGTGGGTGCAAATGCGCTATCGCTTACTCTTCGGCGCTGTCGATCTGGACACGCTTGACAACCTCAACCAGCTGGGAGTAGATCTTCTCGTTGGACTGGACGCCGCAGACCTTCTGGACAACGTCCTCAGGGCCGTGAGCAGCCATGATCTTGGCAAGCTCCTTGGACTCCTCATCGTCCTCGACATCCTGGAATCGGAAGGTCATCTCGATGGCGTCGAGGAGGTACTTGATGGACTCGCCGTTCTCGGCAAGCTCAGCGGCGGGACCGATGAAACGCTCCTTGCGGGAGAGCTTGCGGAGGGGAGCACGGCCAACACGCTCAACAGCATCCTCCAAATGAGGGTTGCCGATACGCTTAATGATCTTGTTGACGTAGGCGGCCTGAGCTTCCTCGTCAATCTCGTGCTTGGAAACGATGAGGGTCTTGGTCTCCATTAGGGCACCGCGGACCTCCTCCATGATCTGCTTATCCTGGAGAGCATCGTAGACGGTGCGCTTTCTTCGGTTGTAACCGTGGTAGGCAGCGGTAGCATGGCCAGTGTTGACGGTAAAGAGCTTGCGCTCGATAAAGGGCTGCAGGTGGTCGACCCAGTTGATGCCCTCAATGGAGGGGATGCCAATGTCCTCAAAAGGAGTCTTCTCAACGACCCACTCGAAGAACTTCTCGAGCGTCACATCAAGACCGGCGTTGGGGTCCTGAGCGGGCACAATTCTGTCGATAGCAGAGTTGGCGTAGCGGGCTCGCTGGTGGTGGTCCTCAAGGCGCTCGGGGCTGGTGTTGCGGGGGTCCTTGATGAAGGCGGCCAGGGTGTCGGTGGCGCCAATGGCGTTCTCGCAGGCGATGACGTGCAGGGGAGACTCGTCGTTTGATCGGCGGTCGATACCCTTGGCGATGACAGGGGCGATGAACCTGAGGATGTTGGGGCCGACAGAGCAGGTGACGACCTCGGCGGTGCGGATCTCCTCGATGAGCTCCTCCTCGTGGGTGCTCGAGTTGATGGCGCGGTAGTTGGTGATGGTGTTCTCGGTGGTACCCTCGGTGCCAACCTCGATGACGCGGTATGAGGGGGACGAGTTGATCTGGTCGATCAGGGTAGCGTTGACATCGGCGAAGACGACATCATAGCCGGAGTTGTGGAGGAAGCAAGCAACGAAGCCACGGCCTTGAGAGAGTTGTTAGTGGATGTGGGTCTAGGTGGATGGTATAGGTGGATGGAAGAGGGCAACTAACCAATGTTGCCGGCGCCAAAGTGAACAGCCTTCTTGCCCATGATGACAGGTAGAAAGGCCCAGGTAGTACTGGGTGGAAGGTCTATGTGGTGGTTTGTGGTGTAAGTGGGAGGATGGAGGACTTGGACGGAATAGCGTTCAAGTCTTGGTGACAGATGTAGACAAGATCAAGCAAGGTAGAGTAGTGGATGAGGAGTGAGAAACGGTGACTGTACGGAATGGAGGGGGGACGGCGAGTTTATATATCAACGAGTGAGGCCAACAGACGAGACGAGACAAGACGAGACTACGGACAGCGGCCGAAGGGGCAAGCAGGGTCAAGGCGGAAGGCGGAAGGCGCAAGGCCAAGCATCCTGAAGCAAGCGCACTGAGACTGGAGCCAGGAGCCGAGGAGCGAGTGACGGCAGGAGCGGTACGGTTCGGGTACGGTGCGGTACCAAGGTACCTGGCGGGAGGTACACACCACATCCCACACCTCACACCTCAGGGCAGGTGTGTGGGACCGACGAGTTGCGCCTTCCATCATCGACGGCGACGGTGACGGCAAGAGTGACTCGCCGGCTCGCTCAGTGGCCCGCTGGCTCGGTGGTCACCACTCGCCAACCCGGCCAAAAGGCGGCGGGGAGGAGAAGTGGACTTGGCGCCGTCCCATGGGCCCGTGCCCTGCTCAGTTCTCACCCACTGGAGCCCAGTGGACACGCGCACGACCCCGCCGCGCACCGTCTCCGTCTCGGACAGTGGTGCAGTTCCAGCAACCGTCGGGCCACAGCACCGACCAGCGTCATCTACGGTGCGCTGGGCCCACGGGCGGGATCCACGGGCGACGGGGGGCCGGCCTTTACCCAGCCAGGCAGCGCGAGTCCGAGAGGGGCTGAGGTTGGGTTTGCTACAGGGTTCACTAGAGCAACGCTGGTGGAGGGGCAGGGGGGCCCGCGGAACTCACTCACTCAGCGGTCCACCCAGCGAGACGGCCAGTAAACGGCCGGTGGCAATGGAAACTCCCAGACGCCGGCCTGCAGCAGCGCAGCGCAGCGAACCGCCAGTGGGCGTGCTGTCGGGCTGCGGCGTGCCAGCTCTGCCTCCGGTGGGACCAAGGCCCGCTGTAACCTCACCTCAGCCAGTGCTGGACAGCAGCATTGCAGCGTCGCAGCGTCGCATCGACGCGGCGTCATCGCGCTTCTCGCCCTCTGCCGGCCGCTGGGAGCTCTCCTGCGAGCTCGGTACCAGATGCCAGCCGTCCAAGTGCCAGCCGTCCAGGTGCCAAGCGAACAGCCCCTGGCACTGACATGCATGTATGTACGCCCGCTGAGCCTCCGGCAGGGTTTGGGCGTTTGGCATTTGATGCTGCAATTGCTACCAAGTGCGAAGGCACAGCGCCTCTTATTACAGGGCTGCTTTGACGGGCGCCACTGACGGGGCCCGCTGAAGGCGCTGCTGAGCCAGCTGCTGGATGCTGGATGCTGGACGATAGCACCCCCCCAAAGCGGCCCAGGCGGGTGGGCACCCCTCCTGTCGGCCTGTCTCACGCCACCACTGTCAGAGGCTCGATTGGGACGGGCAGGCAACCTGGAGGGAGGCAACCCCTCGATGTAATAAAGTAAATTCATCAATCAAAGCAGGCGGATCGCCGAGGTGCTTATGAGGTGCTTCTGATGTATCACCTTGTGTTGGGATGTGTCTCCGCGTGTCTGCGTGTCTGTCTCTCTGCGTCTTCTTTGCTGGGGCGTCTGCAAGCCCATGTCCTTGGGCTGACTGACTTCATCAACTGGCATCGAATTGTTGCGTGTCTCTGGGCCTTGTTACGTCAAGCCCGGAACATGACGATACGATAACGATATCCACCATCTTCGAGTTACTTCCGGCGGCGGCCCACCGTTTCTGGCAGTGTGTGCCACCGTCAGCGTCCAGGACAGTAGCCTCGCCCAAGGCCCGGTTCTCCAGTTATCCGGGCCAACTAGACCGTCTGCCACTGGGCGACGAGACGGCCTAACAGCTGCTGTGACGTCGGATGTGTTGCCAGGGTTCCTTGGCTTGGATCCATAGTCTGGGTCCTCTATTCCGGACGGAGCAGATCCCCCTCTGCGGCCCCTCTTTGGTGACCTTGGCTCGTTGACGATAGCTACGCCCAGTCTCCAGTCTTCAATGACGTTTGCGTCTTTCCGGATTCCAGGAACAAAGGGGCTAACAGGGAATCAAAGTCGTCATGGACAGGTACCAAGATTGAGCATCCCACAATCGCTCCATTCATCACACATTCATCACCCATTCATCACCTGTCAATGGGTGAATGGATGTCCCGCACAGGGCACCGACCTGGATGAACGGAACGGAACTCCTTTGTCCCTTATCAGCCTCATGTCAATGCTTCTGTATCGGGCCTCGTACGTAAAATGCAGTGCCCTGCGTCTGGTGCGTCTGGTGGCGGATAGACGGTAATCCATGACGGGAACCCAATTAGACGGAAACCCCTCATAGGCACGGTGCTCCGTACAGGCAGGTCCTGTACCAAATCGCATCAATCATCAACTCGGCGCTTCCATTGTCGACGCTGAAAAACCTCACGATAATAATGGCTCATTGTCTGCTCGCGTGGCGCAGTGCCGCAGGGGGCGAGGTGAGTCCAGGCCCGGGTCCCCCTTGGCGGGAGATAGGATAAACCCAAACCAAAAAGAGCCCACCCTGTCCAGCGTTTGCCCCTTTGCGGCGCGGCGATTGATTCGCGGGGCAAGGATCGTGAAGTTGTTGGGTTTTTTCTTCAGGGCTGGCAAACGAACTCGACTCATCGATATGGATCCTCCCCCCAGCGAGGCAGCTAACCCAGGCCGGTGCTTATCCCCACACGCAGAGGCAAGGCGCAAGGCACAAGGGGCAAGAGATCAGGGCCGAAAGCAGACGAGCGGACGCCAATTGACGCCGGCGGCCAGGGCGGCAAAAAAAGACGAGACTGACGATGGACGCAACGACATGGGCAGAAGCGTAGGTCGTCAGCAGAATTGCGGTGCCCCATACCGTTCAGCAGGAGTGGGTTCTCGTGCTGCAGGAGTGGAAAACCACCGCAGACAGAGTATAGTTAGCGCCGGGGGAAAGAAACTGGGGATTTAGGTTGTGCAGAGGGTTACATGTGAGAGCGAGACATGGAGACAGCGACCTGGGAGCCCCAGGGAGAGGCGTGGGCTGAGACGTGAAGAGAGACTTGGGGCGACGTCGAGAGTGTTGAGTGAGCCGTTGAGGTCGCCCCGAAAAGACACTTGGAGAGACTTGGACCGACACTCGACGACTTGGATAGAGACAGTCCAATACTCAATGCCTCGCGCGCCACGCATAATACCCAACTTCCCCAGACAAGACGGCTGCAATGGCACACACGTGCGGGGATGCCGCCGCCGTGATAGGACACCAGCACCATGTCTCGGGCTTGCAGCAAGCCCGGGTCGAGCGAAACACTCGCACACGCACGCACGCACGCACGCACACATGCGAGCAGACGACGAGCAGCACGAAGCGCGCAGTGGCATGGTATCGTGCCCTTGCCCTCGGCACTCGCAGCCTCCGAGGCACTGCAGCGCAGGGAGTGAATCCGGCGACGGAACGTGAAGCCGTGGCCTGGGGCGCTCGCAGCGAGGCCCTCGCAGGGTCCAAGTCCCCTGTGGCCCAAAGAGGTACAGTGCATGCCCGCTACGTCATTGCCTGCCGTCGAACCCCTCCATCCAACCCTCCATCATGCTCATGCCCATCATCCGCAACCTCATGTCCATAACGTACATAGTACACTGCGCAGCCGCTGTTACGGCCCTATTGTTCGGGCCTCCCTCCCCATGCTCATGTTGAATGGACCCCTTGTTTATTCAATCTTGCGTTAGCCCATGTCCTGTCCCATGTTTCGGCATAATGCTCAACCCGGCAGGGGCCTCGGTTCGATCCGCTTGGGCTCGCCCATCTGCCAGCACTTCGGTTCCACATGCCCTGATCTGATTATCCTCCCGGATCCCTTCCCAGACTATTCCCAGTCGCTTCTTACACAGTGACACAGTCATCCCAATCAACCCACCGGAAATATTCCCCATGGTCCAAACGTCCGTGGATCCATCCGCCAGCCCCGTCTGCGTACATCCCCCTCCGTCCACATCCCCGTCCACATCCCCGTCCCCATCCCCCGTCCCCATCCCCAGTACGCCCTCCGAGTCGCTCCGTGCGGCTGGCTACCGTAGAACCACCGAGGGCGTCTTCGTTTCGCCTTGTTTCTCCTTATTCATCACCTGTTTCTGCTTCTTGCTCATCTACCAAACCTGCCTAGATCCAGCATATTGACTAATTCCCGCACTCAGCAACCACTGGACTGAAACGGAAAAGACCTCATCTCCTATCCTGGCTTGCATCTCTCCGAGCCGGAGCACACGCCCGACATGCCGTCTCTCGCCGGGGGCAAAAAGCCCAAGCCCAGCTGGGGGCACAGCCTCCGTCTGCCAACTCCGTTAAGCAACGAGTCCCACAGTTTTGCACCGTCCCAGATGGCCAGAGATAACGCCAGCGCCAGCGTCAGCGTCGCCTGCGCCCAGCAAATCCGCGCCCGTCCCGACGTCCCCTCAGTGGAGAACCGGTTCCCTCTTGGCATGGATGGATCGTTGGGCTGCATTCGACAAGCTTGACAAGCGCCTGTTTTTGCCTCTCCGTTGCAGGGACGAAGTGCCACGGTGCCGCCGTCCCATTGGTAATGACGATACCATCCTGCTACGGCTGGAGTTGGTCGCCGGATCCTCCGACGTGCGTGCGCTGTGATTGTCGCGTATCGCGGTTTCTTGACGGCCTCCCAGTTGCCATTTGCATTCAATCAGACGCTTCTTTGCTTGTGACTGCGCCTGTTGCTCTGTAAGCGATCACGAGTACGCCATCAGAAGATAACATAGAGAGACAATCCGACAACTCAGGGGCAATCAAGTAAACCCGTGTCTACACCGGACTCGACCATTAGTCTGTCGCATATGCCACAATCTATTCCTAGGAATGATCATCATGACTCTATACCATGCGCTCCAATGCCGAAACCGACTCCCATATCCAACCCCGGCCAGGACGACTCTCGTCACTCACTCTCCCGAAACCAAACCGCCCAAGTGGCAACGTCACGCACCCCTGGAAATACGCCCTTGTCTGCCCGGGCGGTGCCCACTAGAGTGGTCCCGGAACGGTCTCGATTGTCCGTACCGCCGCCCAGCGCATCAAACATCGTGAACCCAGTGTGAGTGGAGTTTGGCCAGTCCCAACTTCGCCGCGCTTGGCAAGGCCCCCCGAAGGGGGTGAATTCGATGACTCGCCTTTGCCGCAGTTATTCGTCATCCTCACGATGGACCTTCTCTCGGCCAGGGTGCGATGCGAAAACCGCACGCAAAGTAAAGCCTCATATCCCGGACCCCTTACTATAGCACCATCTCACACTTCTCGGCCCGGACCCGTAAACGAGGACTCCTAAACGGCCCTATGCAAACAGGAGACATAAACAAAAACAGGAGACTCCTTCCCCATCACGCCATGTCCCTTTGCTCGACCCCAGGTTTTCCCCCCATTTCGGCTACGCTCCGACGGCCACCAGTTCCTCTCCGTTTCCCCGCGACGACCCCGTCAACCCCACCAATCGTGCATCCACGTCTCCGCGAAATGGGACACAAGAGACCGGCACGGTCTTAACGGCTGACAGCCTCCAGAGCTCCAGAGGGTTGGATGGTGCCTCTGATAGGTACAGCTGGGCCGGCTTCCTGGTGCTCTCCCGAAGCCACCATGCACCTGATTCTGTATGTATCTGTATGAGACACACACGTGGGCGTTTGGGGTCGTAGTGACGAGTGAGGTCCTGTTCAGTACAGTCCCGTAGTCTATTCTGTACCAATGTCCTTGGATGTCCTTGTAATGCTGACCACCGGCCGGCCGGATCATCAGCAATCATGAGACAGGCCGCCTCTCCCGCCTCACATTTCTGCATTGTCAGTCGTCCATCAATTATACCTCGTCCCCCGGTGCCACCTCACCTCACATTGGGCCAATATCAATCCATGGTCCCTACCCCAGACTTAACCCCGACTTCTCCCGGGGCTTCTCAGTTGCTCGATGCAGTAAGGGACATGTCGGGTAGCTCGTCATGATACCATCCCTTCTCGGCGTCTGCTTCGTCCTTTGCTGTAAGTGTTATGGGTGGAATCCCAGATCCCCGTCAGCATCCTGGTCAATATGAAAATCAACTGCTCTCGGGCTAATGCCGAGGCCAAGAACTGGCGAGTATCCGACATCGCACGGATCGAGATGGTTTAATCCTAGACCATGTCCTTCTCTAGGGTGGCACCCGGGAATGGACTGAGAGATCGGCTGTCAAGTGTCTTATCAGCTAACCAACAGTCAATTCTTTCGGTCATCTCAACTCGTCAGACCTCATTAGACGAACAAATAAACTCGAGCTGAAACCATCGGGCCATGTAGCTGAGCTCAAAAAGTCCGTCGTTACGCTCGACAGTCCGCTGTTATGGTCGATATCCCCCGGGCATCTACGACGGTCATCACTTGAACAAGACACAAACACTGAATGGTCAACTTTGCAATTTTGGGCCACTGGCATCCAGTCCCAATTAGCTTTTTGTCTCGTTTCATACATTAACATCAATCATCCCGTGCTCGGCGGCGCTCTTGTCCGAATCATGACACCCATCTTATTCCTCCTTTTTCTTTAGATCTTGGCGTACTTCTTGAAGGCACCAATAAGACCGCCGGTAGACGAGTCGTGGCCCTCTCCGTTGCCCTCCTCACTGAGCTCGTTGAGAATCTTCTTGGCCAGGACCTTGCCCAGCTCGACACCCCACTGGTCGAAGCTGTTGACGTCCCAGATGGCTCCCTCGGTGAAGGTCAGGTGCTCATAGTAGACAATCAGAGCACCCAGCTCGGCGGGACCAATGGTGCCTCCGACCAGGATGGAAGTCGTGGGGCGGTTACCAAGGAATCGCTTGTGGGGGACCAGGTTCTCAGGGGTACCCTCGGCGCGGACCTCCTCATCGGTCTTGCCAACCATGAGAGCCTCGGCCTGGGCAAAGTAGTTGGAGGCCAGCATCTTCTGGTGCAGGTTGTCGGTGATGGGGTTGTGCGACTGAGCAGCCAGGATGAAGTCGGTGGGGATGAGCTTGGTACCCTGGTGGACAAGCTGGAAGAAGGAGTGCTGGGCGTTGGTGCAGGGCTCTCCGAAGACGATGGGGCCTAGCATGTGTTAGAGGGATAGGTCATAAAGCAGAGACAATCGACTCACCAGTGGTGTACTTGGCCGAGGAACCATCGGAGGTGATGGTCTTGCCATTGGACTCCATGGAAAGCTGCTGGAGGTAGGCGGGGAATCGGTGAAGGTACTGGTCAAAGCTGTGTTTCGGTTAACACCAATTTCTTCCAAAATGACGGGGATACATACGGAGCAACCAGGTGAGTCTGGGCCTGGAAGAAGTCAGAGTACCAGACACTCAGGAGACCACCGAGAAGGGGAATGTTCTCCTTGAGGGGGGTCTCTCGGAAGTGCTTGTCCATGGCGTGGGCACCGCTCAGGAACTTGTGGAAGTTGTCGTAGCCAACGTAGATGGCAACGCTCAGGCCAATGGCGCTCCAGACGGAGTAACGGCCACCGACCCAGCTCTCAAAGCCGAACATGTTCTTGCTGTCAATGCCAAACTTGGTCACCTCAGTCTCGTTGGTGGACAGAGCAACGAAGTGCTTGGCAATCTCGCCCTTGCCGCCGGTCTTCTCGAGGAACCAGGTCTTGGCAGAGGTGGCGTTGGTGGTGGTCTCAGCAGTGGTGAAGGTCTTGGAGGCAACGAGGAAGAGGGTGGTCTCGGGGTCAGAAGCCTTGAGGGCCTCGGCCATGTGAGTTCCGTCAATGTTGGAGACGAAGTGCAGGGTCATATCGTCAGCTCCGTAGAACTTGAGGGCCTCGGTGACCATGACGGGGCCGCTGCATCATGGGTTAGCGGGGTAATCATGGAAGCGGGTGGGGTGATATGGCAAAACTCACAGATCAGAACCACCAATGCCAACATTGACAATGTTGGTGAGCTTCTTTCCGGTGAAGCCCTTCCACTCGCCGCTGCGGACCTGCTCGGAGAACTCCTTCATGTGCTCGAGGACCGAGTTGACGCCGCCGGGAGCGTTCATGACGTCAACGTCATCAACCTTCATGTCCCAGCCGCCGACGTTCCTCAGGGCAGTGTGGTAGACGGCACGGTCCTCGGTGAAGTTGATCTTCTCGCCGGCGAACATGGCATCGCGCTTCTTCTCGACGCCGGCCTGCTCGGCGAGCTTGACGAGGAGGTCGAGGGTCTCATCGGTGAGGAAGTTCTTGCTGAAGTCGAAGAGGATGTCGGAGCTGACGCCGGCGGCCTCGAAGGTGCGGGTGAAGCGGGAGTATCGCTCGGGGTCGGCGGCGAAGGCCTCCTTGAGGACGAAGGACTTGCCAACAGTGTCGCGGTGGGCTTGGAGCTCAGCCCAGGCGGGGAGGGTGTTGGCGGGGGCCATTTTTTTTGGTCGTGGGAGAGGTGCGGGGGAGGGAACTGGAAGCGGGAGGAGGATTAGATTAGAGAAGAGCTTGACAGCAAAGGAGATGCTGGTTTTGGGTAGAGGGGAGGAATGATGGAGTAGAAGAAGAAGAAGATAAAAGAAGAGGAGAGGAGAGGAGAGGAGTGATATTGTAGGTAGGTAGGGAGGTATGGACGGTAGGTAGGGCAACCACCTGGCAAGCAGGTTATGGCAGCTCCTTCCTGACGTTCCGGGTTCCTGAGGTCAAAGCCACCCCACCTCACCAAGCATCACACCTCACACCTCACCTCAGGTCGGCGTGGCGCGGCGGAAGAGGGGCAGGGAGCGCAGTGCGGCGCCGGCGGGACAGGGAACGTGGGGCATGATGCCACCGAGCGTCGTTTTCACATGATATAGCGGATGATGGAGCAGATGATGTCAATCAACGTACCTGGATGGCGGACACGGGGGATCGATAGGGGGAATCAATAGGCCGGCTCAGATGCAAGATGCAAGATGAAAGATTGAAGGTGAGGGATAACAGATGAGGAGGGACGATGAGCAAGGAGGGACGAGGGACCAGGCGGCATGCGAGATTGAATACGGCCAGGATCCAGACAACCCCTCTCTGGCCTCAAAATTCAGACGCTGCCATCCGGAATCGGGACCGCCTCCAGGCCTCTGCCCGGACCAAACGAGCGACTCTACCTGCATCAGGTGTGCGTCAGGTCCCGAAAATGAAACTTGTTGGGGGGTGGGTAAAGCCACTGGAGCTCTCTCGTCGGATGAGCTACTGTGCTTCGTCCGTTGGGTAGTGGCAGTGGTAGTGTAGTACAGATGGTCCCGTCGCGATGAGAACCCCGCCAAAGCTTGCAACCCCATAGCCCCTCCAATGGCGGCTGCACTCCAGCGCATGCCGCCCACTGCGAGGTGCCTGACAGTTGGTAACTCCCTACATTACAGCTCTCCCGTCGGGTATCGCAGTGGGGGCCGCGACCTCTCCTCCTACCTTAGACCTTGCTAGGCACGCAGTAGACACCCCCCACCCCCCGCCGCTGGCCGCACTGCATCGCTGCTTGGACATTTCTCACTCAGCAAACCATCCAGCTTTCATAACATGACCAAGACTTTATCATCTCCAGATATCTCGACATGAGGCTCCGGATCCTACGGCCACTACGGAACCTACGGACACTACATAGTACGCATATCCATCAATTCGCATCCCTATCCACCCCGCCTCGGCTCTGTAATCTGTAATCACGCTTAGTGATCCCCTCCAGTCAATGCTCCATTTTCCATCCCCCATCCTCATGGAGCTCCACCCACAAGTCTCCATCTCCGTCCCCGTCTCCGGCTCCGGCGTCGATGCCGACCGGACAAGCCATTTCCGTCAATCCCTTCAAACCCTTCTTCTCCATTGCCCGCGGGAATTAGCGCCATGCTGACACACCGCGGTGACCATGGCGAATGCCGAACTCCTCCTTGGCCCTCGCTGGCTTCGCTGGCCCTCGCTCGCTCTCACACATCTCCTCGGCCTCCTCGGCCACCTCGCCGAACCACCCACCGGCCCACTCACTGATCATTCAGCCATCACTTTTTTTTTAGCCTCACTTTTAGCATGTCTCGCATTGCATCTCAGATTCTCAAGATGGTGGTCCCCCAATAATTCATATTCACCCACCCCACCAACCCCCACTGTTCCCTACCGCACTACGTAGACATTTCCAAGCGACTCCCCTTCAAGTAAAGACTATACAACAACAATGACGAAATCGACTCCACATCAACACCACAAGACTCATCATCTGAGCGAACGTACATCCTTATTTATACTCAAGGCCCCCTTCTTCAAGGCTTAGTCCTATCTATCTCATCTAGCCTTTCTCCCTCTTGTCCGTCCAAGATGGTCATCCTATCAGCAGCAAGACTCTCCCTTTCCATCCCTACCCACCCGCATCCGTCCAACAGGCATAATGGTCATCGTGCAAGGAGGGCATCCTGGCTCGCTCGTTCTTGTGTCATGAGCCGCCTCCCAGACTCGAGCCTGCTCGCCGTCTATTCTCCTTGCGCCCTTGCGAGGCTCTCATCCCTCGCCTTCACTTCACCTTCACCACTTCCCCCGAATACACCAATCGCAGTCTATCGGTTATCCGTCAAGCTTCCGACAAACGAAGGGTCCTTGACACTGCCGCCAGCATCTCCCAGGCCCGCAATCGGTCGGTTGTAACTGAATCCCTCGAACTGGTTCTGCATCGTCTGTGACAGCATAGGACCGTCGACGAAGGAGTCTTGGGGCGCCTCCGAAGTGAACTCGGGGTCAAAGTTGGTAGTGTCCAGTGCATCCGCCTACAATCCGAGTCAGCACATGTCATTTACACGAGAACGGGGCGTTACTTACAACATTGGGCTTGAAGGTAGGCTCATACTTGCGCTGGAGCAGCTTGCGCCAGTCGATGGCGTGGAAGAAGGGGTGCGCCTTGATCTCGGCAGATCCCTTGGCTCCCAGTCGCTCGTCGGGGTTTCGGTTCAACAGCTTCGTAAGAAGATCCTTGGCCGCGGGTGGTACAACGTCCGAGAAGTGAAGAGGCTCGGAAAGAATCTTGCGGTACATCTCGTTGGTGTTCTCGTCGTAGAAAGGAGGCAGACCCGTCAACATCTCGTAGAGCAAGACGCCCAGGGTCCACCAATCGACCGTCTTGTTGTAGCCTTGTCCCATGAGCAGCTCTGGTGCCAGGTACTCGGGGGTGCCACAGAAAGTGTTGGTTCGGTCCTCATCCTTCATGTCCAGCTTGCACAGGCCAAAATCACAGAGGGCAATGTGGCCCTGGTAATCAAGCAGGATGTTCTCGGGCTTGAGATCGCGGTAGATGACGTTGAATCCGTGGAGGCATTCCAGGGCGCACAGCAGCTCAGCCGTGTAAAATCGGGATCGGTTGACGTCGAACCGGTGCTCCTTTTGCAGGTGGTGGAACAGCTCGCCTCCGTTGACAAAGGCCAACACAAAGTACAGCTTCTCTGGTGACTGGAAACTGAACTTGAGAGGGACGATGAAGGGGTTGTTGATCTGCGCCAGCACAGACCTTTCGGCCAGGGTATGGGCCACTTCGGATCGAGAAATGATGTGTGCCTTGCGGATCGTCTTGAGGGCGTAGATTCGGTTCGTGTCCTTCTTGCGCACCTGCATGACCTTGCCGAAGCTGCCCTTGCCCACGACCTTGAGGAGCTTAAAGTCCTCAATCTTGAGCTTGCCGGCTCGCGTCTCGACGTACTCGACGCCAATCTTGATCTTACCAGAGCCGTACTGCACATCGACCCACTCGGCGCCACGGTGGCCTTCACCCTTGTGGCGGGCGGTATGCTCGGCCAATGCCTTCTCGCGATCCTTCTTGCTCGCCTTGGGATCCTCCACGAATGGCTGTCTCTCCTCGAACCGGGGGTTGATTCGTGCGACACCCAAGAAGATGTCCTGGCTACGTCCCGATCCTGGGGGGGCGGTAGGGTTGCGCATGTAGAGGTGAATCACTAGCTCCGTTACTCTTGAAACATCGAACTTGTACTGGGTGTTGCCACCAGCCCACAGAGGGTTCTCTGGGTTTCCGTCGACCGAGTTGACAAAGACCTGGACCTTGTCGAAATCGAGAAGAGCGTACGGCATGTACTTGCCAGAGATTCGGCCGTGGTTGGTTGGGATGCCAGTAAAGCCACCGGCGGACGAGTGAGGTCGATTGGCTCCGTTCACGAAGGATCCTGGGGCACCGCGTTGTGACGAAGGTGGCCGCACAGAGCCCGCCATATTCAGGGCGTTGCCTTGTGACATCGACCCTTGGTGTGAGGACGTAAAGGCATTTCGATGCTGCTCTGGCAGAGCGAATCCATGTCCCTCGTGGAGAGTGACAACCAGAATACCGGGCTTGGGGGGCTTAACGACGGGTGCCTGGGTCATGGCCTCGGAGGCGGCTTCTCAACAGTCAGTCTAGTCCAACAAGCATCCTACTACAGCACTCACCGATAGCATTGTCGGTCGTCGGGGTCACGGCACCCGCGCTCGGTTGTCCCTTTTCCTCTTTATCTGTTGTGATGGTAGAGGTAGACGGCGATCGGGAAAAGGGGCTCAGAGGACCGAGATGGGTTTCCTTTAACTCTGGAAGTCATGGTCAGCCTTGGGGGGGTTGGTCATGGAGAGGAGAGGCGAGGCGAGGTGAGGTGAGGTGAGGGTGATGCAACATGCCACGCATAAATCACATAGGAGAGAGTATGAATGAAGTAGAGGGGAATGGATGGAGGAGAGGACGGAGATGAAGACGAAGGCAAGACGTACTCTTTGTGAGGTTCCACGACGACATGGTTGCGACGAGGCGTCTGGGCCAGCGAGGTATTTGCGAGGGGCTCAGTGGTGTCGGGGGGCCAGGTCGACGACGGGGTCGACGACGAGGTTCCGGAAGACGAGGCGATGGAAAGCCGGACTATGTGGTGTGCTCTGCGCTGGCTGGGGAGGCTCGGAGCAAGCACGAGATGTGATGGCGTGGCGGATGCGATGCAGCCGTTGGGCTCAAGCAGGTGGGCGATTTGTAACCCCGCAGACACGGACAGGTGTGGAGGCGCGTGGTCGGGCCGCGTGGAGGACTGGCGATGGAGAGAGCGCAGGGCACGGCGATGGCGGGGGATCGCGAGTTGAAAAGGAGAGGGAAAGGGCGGGAAATCGATGCTGTTCGAGAGGGTTCGAGGTTGAGGTCGAGGTCGAGGTCGAGGAGGAGAGGGAGGCGAAGCAGGAGTAGCGAGTAAGTAGTAGGTACAGTGGTGCACTACCAGGATGGGAGAAAGGGATGATGAAATCCAGGATTCCAGGGCCCATCAGATTGCGGCTTAGGTGGTTTTGGGTGCCAGTGGCCGCCAGTGGCCAGCGCCGTCCAGTGAGTGTCCAGTGGCCCGGCCGCCAGTGGGCGCAGTGGGACCTGCTAACCCGGGGCAGGCGGCTGAGACTCGCACTGTGACCGGGGACGGTGTCAGGGTGCGCTGTTGCGGGGTGGCACTGGGGATACAGTGCGCCTAAGTGGCTATCGTGGGCCGCCGACTGTGCGGCGTCTAGAACGCTGTGGTCTTTTTGCTTTCGGTTGAGCCGCCACGGTCCAATGCAATATCACGGAGCCCTGTTCGAGGGCAGATGAGATGAAGAGTCCTAATTACAAGTTCTGCAGTAGGTTAGCCGTTGCTTATTCGAGATTCACGCAGCCCAACCCCAGCCAGGGAAGCCAGGCAAGCCAGGAAAGGAAGGGGCGTGCGTGTCCGTCCGTGTACAGCCACGGTTTGAGAGAGATGTGAGAGGGATGTCAGAGGGAGATGCGACGTGTGGAAGTACGTTGGACGCAAACCATCTGTGCTTCGTTTCTGACAGGTGGGGATCGATTCGTGATGGTGGAACAATTGCTTTTAATAGGAAGCAGGATGGTCCATCTCGCAATAAACGCAAAGCAGCTAAGCCATGTTGCATCGACGCTGGTGGACCATGCGTGCGATGTGGGCAAACCATCAACTTTCATGAAGCTGACTGGTTCAGCTGTACTACACCAGGGAGAGGCGCGTCCTCAGCTACTAACACCAGACGAACTGGTTACTTGGAGGAGAAATCTATTTCGGGTACGAGGGAGGGAGGCATCCAACTCTGAGAACAGAGACACCTCCCTGGCCTCCGCGGATTCCGGATTCACGGAGATGACGATGTGAGGTAGGTATCGAGATGATCCCACCAGCACCGCCCGATGGCGGGCAGATCTGCTTCGGGACACGCAACCCAGGCATATAGTTCCTCAATTGATCTCAAGGGGCCAGGCAACAAGTTCAGCTGAGTTGAATGAATCTCAACACTCTGGTCAACCACTACTACCCTAGACCCCTCCATGGGCGCCCCTTTTCTAGGGAGCAATCAGCCACCACACTGTAGCAGCGTGGCCCCTGGCGATAAGGAGGCGGCGGCCTGACACATCAGGCAGAAACCTCGTGGCCAGGCTGGCAACAGCCGCAGGACACATTTTCGAGAAGCTCGAAATTCATGTGCAACAGGAGCTCCGAGCTGCTGCCAAACTTGGGTTTAACGATTGACGCAGTAGACGGCCTCCATCTCGCCTGTAATATTTCGACTTTTCCCGAATTTCCCTCTACAAACACACGCGACGTCTTGTTGTAGCGCTGCATGGTGGCCACTTCCAGGGACTCCTGCCGCTGACCCCACTACGTCCTTCGACATCACCGCCCTGGCCTGGACAGCTTGCCTCTTCACCTCTGCGACACTGCGACACCTACCGCCAAGATGAAGTTAGACGTCAAGGTCAGTGCTGCGTTGGATCACGGCGATGCGCTGTTGCAATTCCCCTATGCGGCACTTGTTTTCGCTCGCCCTCTCCCCGTCCCCGTCCCCGTCTCCCCGTCCCCCTCTCTCCCGGACCTTGACCTCCCGTGCTTCAACCCCGTTGCGATCCCAAGCTGACACCAGTTGCGACAACAGCGCCAGCTCTACGCCCGCAGCGAGCGAGTCAAGGGCATTGACTTTCACCCCCATGAGCCATGGATCCTCACTACCCTCTACAGCGGTATGCCCTGACCGTCGCCGCCTCACAGCGAGGTTCTCGAAGCTGACCTCCTACAGGCCACGTCTACATCTGGTCTCACGAGACGCAGCAGATCGTCAAGACCTTCGAGCTGACCGATGTCCCCGTCCGCGCCGGTCGATTCATTGCCCGAAAGAACTGGATCGTTTGCGGATCCGATGACTTCCAACTACGTGTCTACAACTACAACACCTCTGAGAAGATCACCTCGTTTGAGGCGCACCCCGACTACATCCGAGCGATCGCCGTCCACCCTACGCAGCCTTTCGTGCTTACCGCTTCCGATGACATGACCATTAAGCTGTGGGATTGGGACAAGGGCTGGAAATGTGTGCAGGTGTTTGAGGGCCACGGCCACTATGTCATGGGTCTTGCCATCAACCCCAAGGATACAAACACTTTTGCCTCGGCTTGTCTTGACCGCACCGTCAAGATCTGGAGCTTGGGATCTTCAACCCCCAACTTCACCCTCGAAGCCCACGAGACCAAGGGTGTCAACCACGTCGACTACTACCCTCACTCCGACAAGCCTTACCTTTTGACCACCTCAGACGACCGAACAGTCAAGATTTGGGATTACACCACCAAGTCCCTGATTGCTACCCTCGAGGGCCACACCAACAACGTCTCATTCGCCTGCTACCACCCCGAATTGCCCGTCATCATCTCTGGTTCCGAGGACGGTACCATCAGAATATGGCATGCCAACACCTACCGATTTGAGCAGTCACTCAACTACAGCCTCGAGCGAGCGTGGTGTGTCTCATCCCAGAAGGGCAAGCAGGGCATTGCTGTTGGTTTCGACGATGGTGCCGTTGTGGTTAAGCTGGGTCGAGAGGAGCCTGCGGTGTCTATGGACCCCTCTGGCAAGCTGATCTGGGCCCGACACAACGAGGTTGTTTCTGCCATCATCAAGGGAGGAGGTGAGTTTGTGTTGTTCCTGTTGCTGTTCTATGCTAATCATGACAGACGCCTCTGTCAAGGACAACGAGCCGATTTCGCTTCCCACCAAGGACCTCGGTACCTGCGAGGTGTATCCCCAGACCCTGATCCACTCACCCAACGGCCGTTTCGTCTCTGTGTGCGGTGATGGCGAGTACATCATCTACACTGCTCTGGCTTGGCGTAACAAGGCCTTTGGATCGGCATTGGACTTTGTCTGGGCCTCCAAGGAAAACAGCAACGACTTTGCCATCCGCGAGTCGCCCATGACAGTCAAGCTGTACAAGAACTTTATCGAGAAGCCCGGCGGCTTGGACGTTGGTTTCCAGGCTGACCGACTCCACGGTGGAGTTTTACTCGGTGTCACTGGACAGGGCGGTGTTTCGTTCTTTGACTGGGCCACTGGTGGCTTGGTACGGAGAATCGAGGTTGAGCCCAAGCAGGTTGGTGTCCCGGATCGAAAACGATGCGAAGGTTACTAATATAATATAGGTCTACTGGTCCGACAGCGGAGAGCTGGTGACGATTGCCTGCGAAGACACCTTCTACGTACTGCGATTCTCGCGCGAGAGCTACGTCGAGGCCGTACAAGCTGGCCAAGTGGAGGAAGATGGCGTTGAGGCTGCCTTTGAGGTCATCACGGACATTAGCGAATCGTAAGATCCCACCGATGTCAACTCTTTAGAATGCCGACTAACAAAATCAGCGTGCGAACTGGTGAGTGGGTTGGCGACTGCTTCATCTACACCAACAGCACGAACCGTCTCAACTACCTCGTTGGCGACCAGACCTACACCGTCTCTCACTCGGATAAGCCCCTGTACATCCTGGGCTACATCCAAAGAGATTCTCGAATCTACCTCGCAGACAAGGATGTCGGTGTCACGTCGTTTGGTCTGTCACTACCGGTCCTGGAGTATCAGACCCTGGTGCTCCGAGAGGACATGGAGACGGCTGCCGAGCTGCTCCCTACGATTCCCCAAGACCAGCTGAACAAGATTGCCCGTTTCTTGGAAGGCCAAGGTCACAAGGAGCTTGCTCTGGAGGTGGCTACGGATCCCGAGCACAAGTTCGAGCTTGCTCTTGGACTGAACCAGCTCGAAGCTGCGCTGGAACTTGCACGTGAGGCTGATGTCGACCACAAGTGGAAGACTGTCGGAGACGCTGCCCTGGCTGCTTGGGAGGTGACTCTCGCTGCCGAGTGCTTCACTCACGCCAAGGACCTGGGATCTCTGCTTCTCCTGCACTCATCGACGGGTGACCGCGAGGGCCTGGCTGCTCTTGCTGCGCAGGCGCAAGAGGCCGGCTCTCACAACGTTGCCTTTTCATGCCGCTGGCTGCTCGGTGATGTCGAGGCCTGCACGAAGATCCTGGTCGAGACTAACCGACACGCCGAGGCGGTCCTCTTTTCCCAGACGTACAGGCCCAGCCTGACAGTACCGACTGTGGCGGAGTGGAAGGAGAGCCTGGAGAAGAACAAGAAGGGACGTGTCGCCAAGCTGATTGGTGTCCCTACCGAGGATGAGGACCTATTCCCCGAGTGGGATGCGTGGTTGAAGCTCGAGAGTGAAGGCGGTGCCGTTGAAGAGGCCAATGCAGTGGAAGAGGTCGAGGAGGGCCAAGAAGAGGCGACAGAGGAGGAGGAGAGCGAGGAGGACGAGTAGAGTTACGAGTTGAGGAGATGGGTAAGAAGGTCTTGCAGTTCTGGCAGGCGGTGCTTAGACACGGACGGTGCAGAAAAGGCTGGCTTCATTTTCCTTTGGGGGTTGCCACGGGGCATCAATGAGTATAATGAGAGATAAGAGAAAGATCTACAACTTGACTGTGTTTGAGTGAGTGGTGTGTGGTTTTGTGTGTGTGAATGAGACTGACTGAGCAGTTGGGTGGATGATGGTGGGAGGCCTCTATGTTGAGGTATCGACGGAGGATACTTGGTGTAGCATCTCGATCCAACATGCCGTCCATTCCAAGCATGCCCTCAGGCGCCCCGTCTGGCAATATTGAGTGTGCTGAGTGTGCTACAACAGAATGAGAAGCAACCGCTGGGGTGTCACTCAGCCAGCCGCGGGCTGGCTGAACTTGGTGACGATGAGTTAGATTCCGTTGCCATGTGCCAGATCCTGCAGCGTACAGTGCGTCGAAAAGGAAGGCCGAAGGTCCAGAGGTAGGTCCAGACCCGTCCCGTAGCAGACCGCTCTGTCACCTGAGAGGCTGAGAGGCTTGTCCTGGCTTGTCTGGGCTTGTCCTGACCTGTCTGGGCTTGGCTTTGGCTTGGCCTGCGCCTGGCCTGGCTGAACCTGGCCTGTCCTGGCTCCCTCCTGCTGTGAGTTCGCGGCGTGTGAGTGGCTGGCCCGGGAGATGGCGCATGCTTGTTTTTAGAGTGTCGGGTGCTTCTGCGCGGTAATTATTTATTAAGCGACGCCCCGGCGATCCGTGGCCCTCGCGCGGCGTGCACTTCTGCAGCGTCTTGGCCGCGGTTTTGTCTGTTTTGTCCGTTCTCCTGCTTGCTTCCCACACCCAAAACGCAAACAAACTCAGTCACCATGCCCACTGTTGAAGCCCCCAAGAAGCACGCGCCCATGGAGATGGCGTCGGCCGTTCGTGCCACTGGCGGCGAGGAGCAGCAGCCCCGGATTGTCGCCCAGCAGCCTGTAAGTTTTGCTGTTGTTGTGTTGCCTTGTTGTTTTGACTCTGCCTCCCCTCACTCGGTCACGCCAGCCCCCTCATTTTGAGTCGTTCGCGACCCCCTTCAATTGAGTTGGGCCCATCAACACACCCAAACCAAATGCCCCGTCTTGGCATTTTACACTCAAATCAAGTACTGACCAAACAAAACACAGTCCATGGAGCCTCGCCCTGACGCCGAGCCCCAAATGTCGCTCCGTGGCGGCGGCTTTAGCCTGGGATGCGACTGCTGTGATGGATCTTGCCGCTTCCACAAGCACTGCTGCTAAGGGCCGACTTTGGCCCGGGCGCGGATGGTTGTACCGCTTCATGATTACGATTTGATGCTTGGTTTGGATTGAGGGGATGCCCATGGACGATGGAAGCTCGTGGTTTAATGGTGGTTGATCCAGTGCCATCAGAGGAGAGACTGAAGAGATAAAGAAGATATCATTCGATGGAGGAATCGCCTCCACATTCACCCCCTTACTGTTCGTCAATTCATGCATTTGACCGTCCCTTCTAGATTGTCTGAGTTTATCGACCGGCATTGCTTCGCTGGCGGTCCCTTACGGGATACGAGGATGTTGTGCTTGCTACAATGAAGATTGCTATTCATACAACCGACTTTTGCTCTTCGCACAATTGAATTTATATAGAAGGGAAGAAGAACAATGGCAGGACAAGGCAGAGAATGGAGGCTGACAATGCAATCTTCTATGCTGCTGCTGTCTGCAGCTCTGGGGTTTATTCAGCTACGCAGCTGTCGCAGTTACATGGCCGCAACAGCTGCCATTGCCGCCACTGCATCCGCCTCCGCCAATACGGGCGCAACATTTCGTAATACCGGCAACCCTTTCTTTTTCCTCGACCCATCCTGCCATCTATATCTGTACATTCTATAAGAGGGATCCATGCGTTGAATCAAGCCTCGTCATATCAATATCCACGAGTCAACTGAAACATCGTGTCAATGCGGCTTCTGTTCTGAAAGCGGCTCCACCACCACCGAATTGTTTCACGCTCCACCATCGCCAAGCTATTTGGTCCGATTAACGTGCTGACCAAAGATCACCACGACGGGGTTCATCGGCTTACGGTCCCGGTGAAACGGTGCACAGGCAGACGCCATCCGGATTCAGGGAAGGGTTGTGGAGTGGGTATTCCCGCAATACGAAAACAGACGGCCATATTTCCTCCGATTCTGACTGACTGAAGCAGGGACTCATTTCCTGCTGTGCACGACCGGCAGTTTCAGTGGACAACGGGCCAAGAGATCCCCAGCTAACAGGTCTACGCGATGGCTAGCCCTGGAACGATCTGTTATTGTGCCCCTGAAGCGTACCTAGTGGCGCTGCGTCAACAAGGGGGGCTTGCCGCCAAGACAATGTGTGCATACAGCTTTCGACGACACGCTAATCACTCGACACACAGCGCAAATACAGATTAGACACAGACAGGATGATGGCTTATGATTGGGGCTTCAATTAATGTGATTTTGTTAAGGGAGCTATTATAATGGCATAAACGCTCTGGCCAATCCCCTGGACCCAATGGCACCCCTGAGCAGTCGTCTAGACTGCCGGTGCCAAACACGGTGAAACAATATCTCAGCTTCGCTTTTGTACAGGCAATACTAGACCCTTTACAGGAGGGCAACGACGAAACCGGCAACGGCGACGGCAGCAATGGCCATGCCGGACTGGCGAGAGGCACCGCCGGTAGCAGTAGAGTCGGTGGAGGACTTGGTGGACGAGGCCGAGTCAGCGCCGCTGGTGCCGGTGGCAGAGGCAGTGGCAGCGGCATCAGAGGTGTTGGAGTCAGAGTCAGAGTCGTCGGAGCTGGAGCCGGAAGAACCAGTCTCACAGGCGTCGACTGATCCGGTGGCGTAGGCGCTGAGGGCCGGGCACTCGGAGTAGATGGACTCGATGTCGTCCGAGTGGTCGTCGTACCAGGACACGACCTCCTCGCTGTAGCTGGAGTACTGCTTGCTGAGGCTGGCGGGAGTAGTGAACTTGCAAGGGTCGGTCTGGGTCTGCGACAGGATGTCGGAGATGATGGCGGCGGGAGGAGTGGGAATGTCAGTGTAGACCTCCTGGAGGGCGCTGGCGCACTCCTCGGAGAGGGCACCGCTGGTGGCAGTGGCGCGGGCCTCGAGCTCGCGCTTCATGTTGGGGTGGGCCATGAAGTTCATGTTGGCAGAGGCGGCCGAGGCCAGGAGGGTGGTGAGGAGGATCTTGGACTGCATCTTGAAGGATGTGTATAGAGTGGAGAGTTTTGGAGTGAAGATGGAAGAGTAGTACTTGAGAGTGGATGAAGAATGTTCAGAAGAACTTTCACCCGGATCGAGGAGAACCAGGCCTCTTTATACAGAATACAATCCCGGCACTCAACAACGTTCAAGCCCACAAAGTCCACAATACCCACAAGCCCCTTCACGACCAAGCTCCAGATAGCTTCCCCGGAATGCTACACAGCTTAGCGGGGACCGGCAACCGCCTGGCTGTCTCAGCTTGTCTGTCTGCAGGCGTCAATTTCCACAAGACACCGCGCACCAGACACCACGCTAGCGCTTATCCAGAGTCGGAACAATTGCTGTCCCTTCTACGCACGCTAGGCAGACTCTTCTGGAGCGCTCCAAATTAAGTCTAATCTGAGGCTGGCCTTGGGGGGAAGGAGGCTTGTTCGTGTACGCGGAGGGGGGGGCGCCATTCTCAAGAGCTCCTGTCCTATGAGACGGGGTTGAGGGTATCCGCAGCTCGGATAGGGTGCCGACCAAAGTCAATGCTGCTAGGGGGCCGGAGAGAGCACTCCTGGTTGTGTGTGGACGGTATGACTCGGCCCTGTCTATTTTCAGTGGAATTTCACAAGCGCATTATGGAAACGGCAAGCTTGGTGCCGAGTGAGTTTGACGGCTGATCAGCCCTATGGGATGTGTGTTGGCCGCAGTGTGTTGGCACCACACACCCGACAGCGTGGCAATGGGAATGCTATGAACTAACACAGTCTGCCAAGGCAACAGGCCCAGGTACAATCAGTGCTTCTCCCGGAGGCCAAACGCCGGGCAGTGCATAGACAGCACAGCAGCATGGAGC
Organism: Cylindrodendrum hubeiense; assembly: GCA_014621425.1. Taxonomy (NCBI): domain Eukaryota; kingdom Fungi; phylum Ascomycota; class Sordariomycetes; order Hypocreales; family Nectriaceae; genus Cylindrodendrum; species Cylindrodendrum hubeiense. Next base: position 41,594 of record JAANBB010000094.1, on the reverse strand, counting down.
CCGGCTGAAGAAGCTGAGGTCCTAGCGGCCTGAGCATCACGACCTGGTCACCAAGACGGGATGATGGTTGCTCCTGTTACCCAAGGGCCATTACATCACCACGGCGCTGTGCCAAGCTGGAGCCGGTGCCTTGAGGACATTGCCCTGCGAGGCCGTCATGGACAACCCCGGACTGCATGGAGCTAGCGGCACTTAGATGGCTTAGAGCCTGAGCTCTGGACGGCGGCGCTCTGAGAAAGATCAGCCCTGAAACTAAGGAGAGAGCTGAGGCATAGCCGGCCAATGGACGGTCTGTGGACGCCGTAATGGCGTCCGCCCTACGGCCGCGAGGTGATTCACGAGACTCAGCATGGTGAATGAGCCTTGGTCTAGGCCTGTGCTGCCCTTGAGGGTGTGGAGAAGTGGCCCTTGTTCGCGCTACGGCGTGCAGAGCTGAGGACGCCGAAACATGATGGTTGCTCGTGCGCTGGTCGCCCTACATACATAGCACATGAAGCGTTTTCTTTCAGGGACGAGATAAAAAAGGAAAAAGGGGCTCGAGGCCTATGTGGATGGTACGGCGGTGGTGCTTCATTTAGACGTTATACGGATCTGAGGCTCAATTAGGAAACTGCCGGCTAAGATAAGTCTACGCCGTCTCCATGGACTACGCGCATGGAAAACAGGCGAAAGGGAAAGGGTTGGAGGAGAATAAATAAGCGGAATCAAACGGCATGGCAGATCCGTTATCAAAGTCAATTGCATCCACGCTGCAGCATCCTTGCTCCCGTCCTGACGGACGCTGCCCCTGAAGCCTGGGCGCCATCCCTGCAGCGCTGACGGTTCCCGGCCTGCAACACTGCAATGCCAATGCCGTGCAACCCACGCCGGCAGGGAAAATGGGACGTTGGCGTGAGTAATGGCCTGGGTCGGTTCGGCGCAACGACCAGGCGTCTGGTGACATGCCCTCAGCCCCAAGCCACCATTCTCTAGCTGCGTGATATCGCGACGAGTTCCAAGGCAGAATGGGCGGAACGGGCAAAGACGGGCGTCTTTAGAGCCTGGCTCTGGACTCAGAGTTTGGTTTTGGGTTGGTGCCGCTGACGGCCATGGCTGTCGAGGGCAGATTAGGTTGCTTGCGAGACAAGCGATGAGATGCGGCGGAGACGAGACGGCACGGTGCATAAGGGTGGTAATAGGACGCCATTAGTTCATTCAATTAAGCCTCATTATCAATTATCCACTATTCTTTTGGTTGCTAGGAAACCCATCGTCCCTCCCTCCATCGTTCAGTCATCAGTTTGAAGATCCGCAGGTCCCAAAGCCGCTCTGGCACCCCGTGCCGCAGTGCGCCGTCGTCGAGCCGCACCACCCGGCCGACGAGCAGCACGTTGCGCCGGGCTCCTCGATGCACGTCGTGCCGCCAAAGTTGGTGCCGCACCGGCCGTTGGTGCTGATGGGCGGGCTGCTGGTTGCGGTGGTTGTGGAGGAGCTCTTGGATGTGGTCGAGCTCTTGGATGTGGACGAGGCCTTGGACGTGGTCGAGCTCTTGGACGTGGAAGACGACACGGCCGACACGGAGGACGACAGGCCGCAGGTGCCGTACTTGGACTGGCATCCCGTTCCGCAGTGGGCCGACGTCGAGCCGCACCACCCGGCTGAGGAGCAGCATGTCTCGCCGTCCCACTCGTACTTGCACGTCTGGTCGCCCTGGCTGGATCCGCAGCGGCCGTTGGTGGTGGCCGGCAGCGAGCCCGTGGCGGTGCTGGAGGACGACGTCGAAGTCTTCGTGGTCCCCTGCGTCGCCGTCCCGGTCGACGTCGAGCCCGACGAGTTGACGGACCGGTACCAGTTCGCCTTGGGGTCGTTGAGGCACTCGCCAACCGTCACCGAGTTGAAGCCGTTGCTGGCCATGGACTTGAGCATGTACTCGGTTAGGTTGTACACGGACTGGTACACGGGGTCGTGCTCGATGGCCAGCCACTTGGTGGACGCGGGCGCGGCGCCCTCGACGGCCGCGTCCCAGATGTCCTTGGACTCCTGGATCAGCGTGGCGCTGTCGTGCAGGTAGCCCTCGGTGTCGAGGTTGAAGTAGGTGACGTGGTAGCCCAGCTCGCCGAGCCAGGCGTCGGTCGTGTCGTTGCTCGCCGAGTACGGCGGCCGCATGTACGTGGGGAAGTAGCCCAGCAGGTCGGCGAAGGCGATCTCGTTGTAGACCATCTGGTTCCAGAACTTGGCCTTGCTGAGCGTCGTCAGGCGCTGGTGCGACCATGTGTGGGACGCGACCTGGTGCCCCTCGGCAACCATGCGCTTGATCAGGGCAGGCCAAGCGGTCGATGCGTCGTTGATGGCGCCCTTGCCCAGGTTCCTTCCGGTGATGAAGAAGGTGGCCTTGGCATCATATTGCTGCAATGGTCAGGATGCGGCTAACAAGTGGGCTGGAAGTCAACTTACCAGAAGGAGGTCGAGGAGATACTCGGTGTAGTCGTAGGGGCCGTCATCATATGTCAGCGCGATATCGCCGTACTGACTGCAGTGGTATATGGCCTCTCCGTAAGGGATGCTTCCCAGGTTCGGCCGGGCAATGTTGACGGTGTCCGGTCCGGACGGGCGGACGTTGGCATCGCAGGCGGGGCCGTAGTCGATCTGGCACGACGGCGCCGAGCAGTACAGGTACCCGTTCCCGCACCATCTACATGGGTTAGTACACGGCGACTTGGACGGATCATGGCAGCTTACCCAGCGCTGGAACAGCACTCTTCGTCTGAGCAGACGGTGCCGTAGCCGGTGCCGCATCTACCGTCGGTCGAGACCTGTCGCTTCCCGTGGCCTTCAACGCCGGACTGCCTCTCGATGAGAGCGCGTCTGCTGTTCCGTGTCTGCTCCAACGCCTCGCGCGCGCCAAAGTTGGCGTGCATGGGGCTGTTGGAATGAGCAAGAGTGCCCGTCGCCGCGGCGAGGACCAAGGCGTTCAATCCTCTCATGGCTGTATTGTGGGAAACGAGTGACTGGGAGAACGAGCGGACAAGTCTGAAGCAGACCACTGAAGCTAATGCAATCCCGACGTGCTGGATCTACCACCAAGCTGTCTTGTTGCCAGCGCGGGAGACAGGCTATATAGATGCATACCACCACACTGCGCGGTCCCGACGGTGAGTGCGCAATGCTGACGCAAAAGACCTCATGGATCCCCATCCCCATCCCATCCCCTCATCTATCCCCAACCCCAGCGGGCGATCCTGGGCGCCATGGTGATGCCTGCAGGTGGAGAGGCTCCTGGATGACGGCGAACCAGCTGCAGGCCAAGCCAATATCTGGCCGGCACTGTACCACGGCCGGGGTGGACGTGGCGTCCGGGTTTAAGTGGCCTTGCGCAAGCACTCCAGCTCGCTCGGCTTGGGGGAGAAGATGCCGCCTGGGGACAATGCCGCTTGGAGACGATGCCGCTTGCGGGCCGCGTCCGATATCACATCGGCAAGGGACGCCACATCGGGAACCGGGACGGGCTGGGGTTGCGTGCTGGACAGGTCCGTCCGAGGGCGTTCGATAGCGCTGGCTTTTCAGCGCTGCCCGGCGCTCCCAGGCGCATTATATCGATCAGGGCGGCGTCTGCTCGCGTTCACGGGAGAATAAGGTCGGGCTGCATGATGTGCGCTGCAGCGCGACACACGCTGGCGAGAGGCTCGTATTCCCCAAGCCCGAGCATGCACGCACGTCTTGCGTTGTCGCGCGTCGGAGGGATTGCAGTGCGACGTAGATACCACCGACCAACATGGAACACCACCACTGTCGGGTTCATCGATGTAGGGCTGCTGCACGTTGGCTGCCGTCCCAGTTGGGGCCGGCGTCCTTGGTCATTTCAACGGCATCAACAGTACGAGATGTCGACGTCGCCGTCTCCACGCGCCAGGCTTCCCCGTTCTTTTTGGCAACGCAGCTGGAGCCGAGCCCGGCCGTGATTGGGCGCGGCATGTGCTCGGAACCGGCCTCTGCAGAAGAGGCTGCAGTTGAGACGTTGCTTGGTTGCTCTCGCGAGCCCGTATATGCCCATCTCGTTGCTCCATCCCGGTCCGCTCGCTTGGTGTCCACCCAATACGGATCCTGCTGGGCTTTTCTTAGTTCCGGTTGTCTCGCCGCCCAGGGACAACACTGTCGGCCGAGGCCAATGGGTCACTGCGTGGACGCCGAGTCAGCCCACCGAGATCTGCACGATGCGTCTCAGCTCGACGGTGAAAGGCCCAGCGTCCCAGCTCGCCTGAGCTACTGTGCTCCGGTACGCAAGGGCAAGGTTGCGGACCAAGGTGGAAATAGCAAATAATAGGAGCAAAATATTTTCCGAGTCGCAACGCCGCCCCAGTCAAGACGCGACATGGCGGCAGGGGCCACATTAAATGCTTACTCGCAGATTCACTCATCAGTCTGTCTGCGAGGCTTTGCAAATGATGACTCTACTTCCTATCTTGGCAGCATGCAGTAGGACCATTTCGTCGTCATCTCACTAGATCAGCATCTCACAATGCCCAAAACCTTCTCATCTCCGGCTGCTTCAACACTATATTGCCCTACGAGTTGCCAGACTTGGACTCGATCGCCTGCTTCCAGCATGAGATCAGCACTAACATCATCGGCTTCGGGACGATTACTCCAGCCGAGTGCGACGTACGTAGTGCGAGGATCTTCGATGGTCCCCCGCATTCAAGCCAATGGTGCTATTGCGTGCCATCACGTGATGGTGAGGAGAGGAAACAACTCGAAGCAACAAGGCTGCGGAATGCATTAAGACTAACAGACTCCTATATATAGAAATGAGATATACTGTATGTGCAAATATGTTCCATAAACTTTATGAAACATGAGGTAATTTACACGTCGTGCTAACTACACAAATCGCATTGCACACTTTCAGCCCACCCTATACAGCACAGGATTGTCATGAACCCAAGCAACCCATGAGTAAATTTGCACCCAACACTCGGTCCCATTGAGAGGATATTAGATTTCATGAAATCCTTGTGAATATATGCATACTCGGGCATGTTATGGCGCACTGGACTTCTGACACATAACTCATTATGTATAACAACCCGTTGAGCGAGAAGAAAACGAGACTTCCTTAACAGAAACGCACTAGTGTTTTGGGCAAATAGGAGCGGCGATTTGTAATTTCACCATAAAATACAACATAGGGTCTCAAATTAAAGATATACCAAAGATTTCTGTCATTTATCAACTATTATTAAATTGTTCATTAATTTTGCTTTCTTTCACCGTATTTCTATAACATTTTCTTCAAGTTTTGCCATCTCACGCATATATGTATGTATGAAACTAGAGGAGAAACATAAGGTGATGTACTCGTTTGAGACGCAGATGGATGGTGGCACGAATGTAACGCGTATGAGATATCACATCTTCGCTCTCCCTTGCCCATTTAATGCTGAAGTCACATATTGGATGTAGACGAATAACAACGTCCTGGATTTTGTGCGGTAAGAGGCAGATTAGACTGGGTTTGACGAATCATGTCGTTAAATTTCATTCATTTCAACTCTCAATGAGCTTCGGCAGCACGTCCCAAGAGTGATTCATCAAGGAACGAAGCTGCCTTTTGGGAGATTCAGATGGGACATCCTCACGACTCGCAATGTCCTCCTCCGCCGAGCCAAGCAGTCAGACTACCCGGAACCTTCTGTTCCATGTACGTAATACGTGCTCAGTTAAAAATATCGAAATCACGACCTTTAATACGACATATAATCGCCATTATGACACACGTGACAAGTTATGAGATGGCTTCGTTCACTGACCTTTCCACAGCCCGGGGCTTAAGGATGTTTGGTTTCCCTCACCACGAGTATGATTCTAAGTTAAGCTGACTACCGTCAATATAATGACGCTTTTTACTGGCCCTATTTAGCCAAGGGGTTCCGAGCTAGCACACACTATTGACAGTTGCATGTAATGCACCAAGGGTCTACCTGGCCGGCAGTGTGGGTTCTGGAAACGAAGAATCGCGGCAGCTCCCGAAGAATTGTCCCGAAAGCCTGTTGATGGTTACGTAAAATATCCCCATGGTCCTCTTCTAGAACCCGCTTGTGGGAGTTGGTGTCTAAAGGTCAAGGAACGGACCCTTTGGGAATATTCTGCCCTTCCAGTCAGCCGCTTGTCCCGTAGCGAGGTTGACGGGGAGGGGTTATTGATAAATCTGGTGTGTTCGACCAAATTCTGTTCAAATGACAAAAGTCCTTGCAGTTTTGGCTAGCTTCGTTTGCTGACATGGGCCCAGGATCGAAGCGGGAATGGGCACTGGTCTTGACAAGACTTTCATACTTGGCCTCTCCAACGAAAAGAACACAGGGGATGGGTGTCTAACAACCAAGCATTACATCGCTGGCAAGGGCAAATTTATATGAGCTATGTTCCGCACACAAACATGTTGTCCATCATGACCACAGAAAGTAGTCAGCTTTGAATCTGTCAACTGGCTGGTCCTGGACATGTCATGTCAGTGGGGACCCACTGTTGAACAAACTATTCTGCCATTTAATTTCCCTTCAGTTCCCTTCTTGGATCAGGGTAAGCCGTAACTCAGCTATACCTGACTGAGCGGTTCCCACTCGACTAGTGATTTACTAAAAATCTCTTTCCTGGAAAAACCTACACATCTCGTTCGAGTGTCTGTCGTACTCGCCACCTCTGACCCCATCTACCGACTTGCCTTTGTCTAATCCCATTCCGGACGAACTTCTGCAGCCCTGTGGTTTGGCCCACCGGTCGGGCCGCTGTATGGCTTGATGGCGACCCTACCCATGGTCGGGTGACGCTTTGTCACTTGAAAATATTTCCAACGCATTAGTCATTCACACCCGTTGACGATGCCCTACTCATGTCTCCTGTTATCTGATCTTGGCTTGAGTAATTGCTCACGTTGTTTAGAGCGGAATGGATCCGCGACAATATATCATCAGTTAAGGAAGAGGGGCCGCAGTGTCTTGGCGGATGATCTCGGTACGGGAAGATGATCTGACACGGTTCGTGCGAAGACGACGATGGGAATGTCAAGGCAAACTGAAACGCGGGGCTTCACTCGAGAAGGCATGGCAGAGTGGAGTTTTGATGTCTAACCCGGCGCCCCGTCGATGATTTCCATATGCACTCCACCTGGCAGCCGTTGAAGCAGCTGCGGTGACAGTTGAGAGCGGAATGATCTGCCTATGATCCCTCACAGGGTCAAGGAGCAAGAAATTAGATCCAGTGGGGGTTCGTCTTGGCCCAAGGAATCAGTCTCAATCCATGACTTGCGCAAACGATGCAACAACACTAGTCGATGCTGCCTCGGCTTGCGACCCAAGATGAGGAATCCGGCGCACGAGCAGAGCCAAGACACATGGTAAAGAGCGTGGGGACCGGAGGACCGTGAGGACCGCAGAGTGACGCTACCGCGATGAGGTGGACCCTCCCAAACCCCCGGAACAGGATCGCTTCGGTAATATTGATTGCGTGGGATGACTCGGGGGATAAAATTCTTCTGAATGGTGGCCGGTACGTAATGCGCGGTGCTCAAGCTCCCTCCCGCCGACCCGATGACTAGCCTAGCGACCACCCGGCGGCCGCTGGACAGACGTGACTTTTGAAGTTGTCTGAATGCTCTCGTTATCAATCTACGGCCATCCCAACTCTGGACTACGCTCGACGCCACGGACCACGAGTGCGCCACGAGGGCTGCAATATTGTCCGACCTTAAACTCTGTCTGCGCCGCCCGGGACACCAAACAAGACCAGGTGGGCTCGAGCGCAGGCCCTGTCTGCCGGCCATAGGAGGGCGGTACGAGCTGACGGCTTCCACTGGGCAAGCTAATTTGGACGGATCATGATGGGGTGGAGCAAGGTCACGTTGCATCCACTCTAAAGACCCTGCACACGGCCAACGGCCAAGGATCGGGGGTTCCGTGACAAGGCCCATGGCTGGGAGAGCCTCGAAGGATTGCAATGATTTGGGGGTTTAGCGCTGAGCGAACGGAAATTCTCGTGCACTAACAAGGAAGCTCGAGGAGTGACGGGCGAGAAGGGGCCTTGGCGGCACGAGAAGAATAGAGAACCAGCCGCGTCATCCCGGGCTACGGGCTACGAGCGACTGGTCAAAGTCCGGTGACAGGAGATGCTCGAGCCAACGACGAAGTCGGCCTGTCGCATATGCTGTTGGCGGAAAAGCCGACAACACGCAGAGTAGCTGTTACCTCGCTCCATGTTGCAGCTCTCTGTGGAGGATAGCGGGACGTCCGAACTCCCGTACTCCGTACGTTGCACCTCGGCACTTGATGGCACTACGTCCAGGCTTCGTACTGTACAGACGGCACAGTCCAGTGGCCGCTCAGAGGCCACAGAGTCCGTACCAACCGACAAGTCGATCATTGCCTCTTCGGTGACACCCGCTGTGGCGCTAAGGCAAAAGCCCCCCCCGTCACCGATCCACTCTCCAGGCCCAAACCATGCATGATCCTCTCCATGGAAGCCGTCCACCAGGTAATCGACCGGGCATGCTTGGCGGTCCAAGGCCAAGATCAAGATCAGGATGCTGGTTGCAGTCGGTGAACCCGCCTGGTGTCGGGGCCAAGGCCCGCGAGGGGCAGAAAAGCCCTCACCACGAGGCATGCTTATTGCGAGCAAGCTCACTGCGAGGCAGCGCGCTGCGGGGCGAACATGGGGACTCCAGGCAGCTGTTTAGCTGGGATACTGGATGCTGGATGGCCATCGTGCTATGCATCCTGAGCTGTTCTGTTCGCGGGGAGGCGGCAGCGCGCGCGCTGTGTGTCTCACCACCAGGGGAAACTGGAAGAAGCTCTGATGAGGCACCAAAGGGATCCTCGCTACCACAGGCGCCGCACGCAGGCGCGAGGTATATTCCCGGCCAGCAGCTTAATCCATTGCCAAGTGCCGAGGAAAAAAGGTCCAACAACTATCGAAAACTAACTCCCGAAGTTGCTGAGGCGTCCGCGCACCGCGGCCAAAGGATGGGAAAGGACTGACTTTGCCCACCCACGCCAAGCCTCGTGTCTCGCGAATCAACGTTTCGTCCACGTCCGAGCTCGGCCATTTACCTAAGGCTTTCCGGGTCGACCGAGCCCGTTTTTCGCCTCTAATTAAGGGCCTGGCGGTTTTTTTCTTCCCTCTGTCTCTGGTTGCCCGATGCCCCGATGCCCTCTTCCCGCCTTGTGGCTTGACAAGCATGGCCCGGGGCACTTTCGTGTCGTTAGACCCCCCAGGCTAGGCCATACTCAAGCAGGTGAGCCGATGGCATGGTCGCCTGATGGCCTTTAGATCCATCTGATTAGGGACGAAACGGGCAATAGGAGAAAAAGAAAAGTCTGCCGGTCGATCTAATCAATCTCTCCAGCGGCTGCCTCTTTGGGCCGCCGTGCGTCGCCGTCTATATCAATCTGCCAGCGCCTGCCTTCTTTTCCCCCGCCCACCTGTCCTGCAGAGAAGCTCTCCCATCTACACAGTTGGACGCAGCCAGATACCGTTGTTACCCTCTTTCACCATGTCGTCTCCAATCAAGGACGCCGAGACCAAGGAGACCGGCCTGGACCTCCACCCGGAGGACCACAAGTCGGCCGCCGATGTTGTCCGCGATCTCAAGTCGCCCGGTGTAGTCCGCATTGAGGCCATCTCGGCCGTCATGACCAACACGGACCGCGTCTTCATTTTCTTCAGCGTCTTCCTCGTTGCCTACGCCTACAGTCTCGACGGCACTGTCCGATATACCTACCAGCCATACGCCACCGCCTCCTTCGCCAACCACTCGCTCGTGTCTACCGTCGCTACTCTGCGCGCCGTAATTGCTGCTGCCGCCCAGCCCACTGCCGCCAAGATTGCTGATGTGTTTGGCCGTGTTGAGCTCGTCTGCCTCTCCGTCTTCTTCTACATCATCGGCACCATCGTCGAGTCCATCTCCAACAATGTGTCCCAGTTTGCTGCTGGTGCCGTAATCTACCAGATTGGCTACACCATGATCATCCTCCTCGTCGAGGTCATCGTTGCTGATATCACCTCCACCCGCGCCCGTCTCTTCTTCAGCTACCTTCCCGCCCTGCCGTTCATCATCAACACCTGGGTCAGTGGTGACATTACTGAGGCCGTTCTTGGTGCTACTACTTGGCATTGGGGTGTGGGTATGTGGTGCATCATCTACCCCGTCTGCGCCCTGCCCCTCATCATCAGCCTGTCCATTGTTGGCCGCCGTGCCAAGAAGCAGGGTCTTCTGACCAACTACCGCTCCTCGTTCCAGCAGCTTGGTTTCCAGAACCTGGCCGTCGAGCTCTTCTGGCTGCTGGATGTCATTGGCATTATCCTCCTCATTGCCGTCTTCGCCCTCATCCTCGTCCCCTTGACCATTGCCGGTGGTTTCCAGGCCAAGTGGAGCGATGCTCAGGTCGTTGCTCCTCTTGTCATTGGCTTCCTCTGCATTCCCGTCTTCATCGTCTGGGAACTCCGAGCTCCCCACCCGCTTGTCCCTTTCACCATCATGACGGACCGTGCCATCTGGGGCCCCATGGGTATTGCCGTCCTCCTCAACTTTGCCTGGACCATGCAGGGTGATTACCTATACACCGTCCTCATCGTGGCCTTCAACTTTAGCATCAAGGCTGCCACCCGAATTACCTCGCTCTACTCCTTCACTAGTGTCATTACCGGTACCATCCTCGGTCTCATCGTCTACAAGGTCCGCCGCCTCAAGATGTTCATCGTCGCCGGTACTTGCCTGTTCATGGTTGCCTTTGGCCTCCTCATCCGCTACCGTGGTGACCCCACCAGCAGCGGCCGCGCCGGTGTTATTGGTGCCCAGGTGTTCCTCGGTTTCGCTGGTGGTATGTTCCCGTACCCTGCCCAAGCTGCTCTCCAGGCCTATGTCAAGCACGAGAACCTTGCTGTCATGACTGGTGTCTACCTGGCCACCTACAACGTCGGCTCCGCTCTTGGAAACGCTGTGTCTGGAGCCATCTGGACCCAGCTCTTGCCCTCGGCACTGGCCAAGAACCTCGCTGGCATCAACGAGACTCTGGCTATATCCGCCTATGGAGATCCCTTCACTGCCGCTCTCGAGTGGCCCATGGGAACTCCCGAGCGCGATGCCCTTGTCGAATCCTACCAGCACGTGCAGCGCTACCTGACCATCACTGGTATCTGTCTCTGTATCCCGCTCATTGCCTTCTCTCTGTGCCTCCGCAACCCCAAGCTGAGCAGTGAGCAGAACTTGGTTGAGGGAGAGAACAAGACTAACACCAACGAGCCCGTCAGCGCTTAGAGTGGGAGTTGAAGTTGCCGCCTTGATCGGAAAACCAATAATTAATTCCATAATACCTAACTACAAATTCACTTGATCAATGCTCCTTCGACGTGATTTCTCTGTGCCTTGTATGTGGATTAGTCCTCTAGCGCCTTGGCCTGCGCCACGTTTCTACCAAGACGGGTATGTGCATTCGCCAAGCTTTACTAATGAACCTCAATGTATTAAATTGTATGTTCATGTAGCCCTCTTTTCGAGTTGGATTTGGTTTGTAGGGTTTGAAGGTGATTTGTTTCTTTGTATAGATGTAGTCGAGTAGACCGGCCGATTTCACCGAATCTAGTTGATAGGGACTTGGCCACCTTCTCCTGAACTTTTGTTATATGCATAGCCAATGGGGTTGCGGCCTTAGAGATTCTGCACATTTGAAATACCGGTACTGGGATGTGTTACCTAGGATGATTGATTCGGGATTGGACGCTTTGCGATTAGTAGTGCATAGCGAGGGCAGATACCAGTGCTAAATCAAGCCACCCATGAAAAGGGTCTCTGTATTTCGCACTACCACCGTAGTCAATGACATGCGCCTGTGATTCTGCCCGATATAGTTCATCCAACGACTCTATTGAAAGTGATTACGCGGATGAACTCTCAAGTCCTCAACCGAGTGACACTTGCTGTTGCTGAGACACTTACCTTTTGAGTACGTGATGTTTGTCTGTGGTATAGAATGCCACGGACAAGCTAATCAGAGCGAAAGCGGAGTACACACTCTTTTAGGAGGAGCTGATAGCAAGGTATATAGAGATCCTATCGCTAATGCGACAATGGTGACATCCAGCGTGTTGCCCTCTTATTCGCACCGCGAATCGTCTATTGAATACTCCACTCACCCAAGAGCGCACACAACCACGTTTCTCACTCGTATTGGCTAGGGAGTTTCCGTTATCTACTTTAGGCCTGCCTAAAGCTGTGCTTACCATTTTGCCAAGATAAATCCTACGTGAACCTCAATATGGCTAATATTCTGCACCTCCACCTGTTGACTCGTGATGGAGTTCGTCCCCGCCCACTCCATTGTCTCTCCAGCTTTGGCGACTGGTCATAGCTGAATAAAGGCTCGTGTGCCTCGGGACTAGGCATCGGTTTAAACGTTCTCCCCGCAAGTGGCTCCCCGCCTCGTCCACCGCCCCGCCGTGGAGGAGTTACATCACTCAGGGCTAGAGTAGCGTCACTGACGGGATAGTTTGGGGTGACATCATCATGCCTGTGACCTACAACTTTGGGGAGATTGGCAATCACGGCGGTTAGCTGTCGAACATCGTCATTTGAAATTTCAAGGGTCCTGGGGTCCAAGGGTCCTAGATAGCCATAGGCATGGCGAGATAAAGCGCCTCACCCGCACAGGCATCTTAGATCATCCTCAGATAAAGATGCATGCGCTGCAAGCGACGCGCCACTTGTCACCCTCACAGCCTTATCGCCGGTGACAGTCGGTGACCCGAGTCACAATTGCACTGGCCGTCGAGGACATTTACGGGGATGTTCCGTAAGTTCACGACACCTACCCACCTAGGGAGCAACCATGCTTAAGGGATGGGGACATTTACGGAGCCGCTCCACGACGGATCCACAGGGGTGAGACACTGGTGATGGTTCTTCGCGCGCATGCAGCGGGTCAAAGTCGTAATACTCGACCAACATGTGGAGGTCTGAGTGGTAAATATCGGTACGATTAATGGTAATGTGAAAGATTGGAAGAGAAATGGATGAATCGAGCTGAAAGGGTCAAAGACCAGCAGCAATCACATGGAATTTTCGGTTGCTTTCTGTGGCAAAATACGATGAGTTATAGATCAAGGCGCCTGGCGTTCGGCTGCCGAACAGATCGGTCGACAGCCGAGAGATGACAAGCGGGGTTTGTTTGCCAGGTTCGGACCAGGTTCGTGCCAGGTTCGTGCCTGTGAACTTGCGAACAGACCCACCAGGTTGATAACAAACAGCAGCACGAAGGATGCAAGTGAATCCAGCGAGGCCAAATGGTTCGATGATTGCCGGGTGGCTCTACGTCATTGCCCTACTAAAGCAGTAGTAACACCGAGTAGAGCCGCTAGTTCTGGGTCAATTCTGGGCCAATTCTGGGGCGTGTGGGTCGGCTGGTGTGGGCGCGGTCCGGCTTGGCAGATCCCGGACGACGTCGTGCGGTAGGACGGGACCGGGTGGCGGCACGGAATGACGACACGGAGGACCGCCGAGCGCCTTCGGCTGCTTTGCCAGTGGTTAATCGACGGCGCGACTGGGCCACGCGATTCATGGTCGTCCCCCGGCCACGTTCCCACTTGCAGGTGCAGTTGCGGAGATAGACCCCCTGGAGATACAGTCAGGACGCCGCCATGTGTCGAGCCGCCCAACGTCATTGGAAAAGATCAGCCTCATACATGGATATCCTTGTGGGTCGCGCCATGGAAGGCATATTTCAGAGATTTTACAGATTTTTAATTATTTCGACGCAAGCCGCGGGTATATGAGCCAGCGCTGAGCTCCCTGAGACAAACCCAGCCTGCTGTTTTCTATAACATGCTCCAGTTCGCCCGTCTTCCCGACTGAGACACAACCATCCAACTTATCGTTAACTGCTCTTATCAAGCACAGCTGGACTTGCTTGTCGTTCCTTAGGCACCCCGCATTCTGCCTCAACCGCCATCATGGCTCCTCCTACCTTTGCCGGCTTCTCAGGGGACCGCCTGTCCCTGGCTATCTCCACCGTGGCCACCACCGGCTTCCTCCTCTTTGGTTATGACCAAGGTGTTATGAGTGGAATCATCGGCGCGTCTGCGTTCCACAGGTACTTCCCAGAGACCAAGGGCTCGACCATGCAAGGTCTGGTCACGGCCATCTACGAAATCGGCTGCCTTATGGGCGCAATGTTCATCCTCGCCTACGGAGATCTCATCGGACGTCGCCGTTCCATGATCCTCGGCGGAATCATCATGATTCTTGGTGTCATCATCCAGGTCACCTGTGTCAAGGGCCATGCCCAACTCGCCCAGCTCATCGTCGGCCGCGTCGTGACTGGCGTCGGAAACGGCATCAACACCTCAACCATCCCCACCTACCAAGCCGAGTGCAGCAAGACGTCTAACCGCGGCCTCCTCATCTGCATCGAAGGCGGTGTCATCGCATTCGGAACCATGATCGCCTACTGGATCGACTACGGCGCATCGTATGGAAACGATGACCTGACCTGGCGCTTCCCCATTGCCTTCCAGATCGTCTTCGGCCTGATCCTCTGCGTCTCCATGGTTTGGCTCCCAGAGAGCCCCCGATGGCTGCTTACGCACGAGCGATACGAAGAAGCCGAGAAGGTCATTGCTGCTATCCGTGGCTACGAAATCGACGGCCCGGAGACCAAGATGGAGAGAGATGTCATCCTCGACTCCATCCGTGCATCAGGCTTCACCGGACAGAAGAGCACACCCGTCAAGGCACTATTCACAAACGGAAAGACTCAGCACTTCCGTCGAATGCTGCTCGGCTCCGGCGCTCAGTTCATGCAACAGGTCGGTGGATGCAATGCTGTCATCTACTACTTCCCTATTCTTTTCAAGGAGTCCATCACCCCCGGCCAAGACAACCTGGCTCTCCTGCTGGGCGGTGTCAACATGATTGTTTACGCCATCTTCGCGACGGCATCATGGTTCCTCATTGAGCGAGTTGGTCGCCGAAAGCTTCTGCTCTGGGGTACTGCCGGACAGATGCTTTCCATGATCCTCGTCTTTGCCTGCTTGATCCCTGGTACCAAGACCGCTGCTAAGGGAGCTGCCGTCGGTCTCTTCACCTACATCGCCTCGTTTGGTGCGACCTGGCTGCCTCTTCCTTGGCTTTACCCTGCCGAAATCAACCCGATTAAGACACGAGGAAAGGCCAACGCCGTCTCGACCTGCACCAACTGGCTTTTCAACTTCCTCATTGTGTAAGTGCCCTCGTGTTTCATCGGCCTGCATCGATGAATGTTTCAGATACAATTTTGCTAATAAGAACATATAGGATGGTGGTTCCAATCATGATCACCAACATCAGCTGGGGAACTTATTTGTTTTTCGCGGTTGCCAACGCCTGTTTCTTCCCCATCCTGTACTTTTTCTACCCCGAGGTATGTATCCCCGGAAGCCCTAAGCACTGCTGTGAGTGGAAACTGACCTTGACTAGACCGCAAACCGTTCTCTGGAAGAAATCGACATCATCTTCGCCAAGGGCTTCGTCGAGAACATGTCTTATGTCAAGGCCGCCAAGGAGATGCCTTTCCTTTCGCACGAGGAGGTGGAGCAAGAGGCCCTGCGATATGGCCTGCTCGAGTCTATCAGCCGGGGCGCTATGAACGAGAAGTCACCGGTGGACGATGGCGGCGAAGTCCCGGCAACGGATTCCAGTTCCGAGAAGGGTCGATCAGAAAGATCGGAGTAATCGGCTTATGTTTGAATAGCCTGACAATTGTCAGATGAGACACGACATGTTGGTGATTGGAGGAAGGATTGGACAGGATTCATGTCCCCTGTGTCCACTCCTCCACTGTGCCGCGCTGGCGGTCTGGAACAGGATTAGAGCGCTAGGGCGCCTGTGCGCAAAATGAGGGGAGCCACATGACAGTGAGCTCCTGTAGATATCCATGAATCGAGTCGCCTCAACAGAACGAGGACATTTACCTGAGATAAGCGGGCTGAGTAATCTGACCCAAAGGCCCTTTGCTTAGTCGCAAATGTTTTCCAATGCCACCGCCTCAACTAAGCTGCTACCCAGAGGATATCGTGGTGGAGGCTGGCGAAAAAAGAGGCTACTCCGGGAGCGCCCCGCGTCGTCGATCGGATCCGCCTAATTTCGGGCGCTAATTTTAGGATGGGCGCTTCACTTCGGCGACTTGTGCGAGCAAACGAATGACACCGAAACAACGCAGACAACTAATATGGGTCTGTGAATAATGCCACGATGCTCCCTTATGGGGTAGCATTTTGCATGAATTTTCCAACCAGCCACCCAACCAGCCACATGCGACGTCCGGAGCTTGATGCAACTCAAATGCTCACCGCAGCCCGGCAGGCCCGCAATCTGCAGCCCTTCGAGCCATGAGACCCCTGTGTGGTCCCTGTGGGCAGCTGAAATGAGTCGAATGATGCACCCCGACGATGATTCGCTGGAGATGTGCGTTGGTCCGTCTCTCTACGGTGGCTGAGGCGCCGCACTGCCATCGGGGTAAATATGCTTATTGTCTCCAGGGTCCTGCGGCGCAGCGAGATCTAATAGATAAATAGCGGCTGCAGACGCGCCTTCTAGCTTGGCACGCCTTGGCTTCTCTATTCCTCATCTCCTCCAGCAACAACATGCGAACTTCAACAACGACATTGGGTGCCGTTGCCCTCGCGGCAGCGCTCGCCGACGCCGCGTCTACCACGGGCACAACCACCCAGACAGTCTTTCTCCCGCCGCTGTCTACCGGCAGCGCCTCCAACATCTACGCCTCCATCATTACCGAGACTGACTCCACCACGAAATATCTCCTGGCCTGCTCAACCTTCTTTGCGTCTCCCTACAGCTGCGAGGGCCCCTACAATGGCGTGACCGTCACCTACGGCCCGTCTGAAATGGACGTCAATATTGGAGCTTCCACCTACGACTGCGAGCTCGGCTCTTCGGCTGTCTGCGCGACCAAAACAGCGTCGGCCGCCGATGAGCGCACCACCACCCTGAATCCTACCGAAAGCGCCCAGTGGATGACCCCCATCACTGTGCTCGACACGGGGAAGAAGTCGTCGTCGAAAAAGTCATCTTCCTCGAAAACCAACACCGCAGACGCGCAAGAGTCCAGCGGCAGCTCAGGCCTCTGCAAGCGCAAAACCACGAACTCCGGTAGCGACGGCAGCAGCTCAGGATCAAGCAGCAGCAGCAGCAGCAGCAAGTCGTCCAAGAGCGGCAAGGATGGTGACTGCTCAGCGGCTTCCACAGTCACGCGGGACATGGGTGTTTTCGGGTTGTTCCTTGGCACCGGCCTTGTATTTGCCATTGGGTTGTAAAAGAACACAACATAGCGCGGAGTTAGGAGACGTACTGTACCAATGACGTGGGATAGCGATTTATGTTTTGACGATGTAGTGAATACTCAGATTGAGAAGACAATTTCAAGAATTATACCAATTGACTTTACTGAATTTCGATGCCTCATTTGCCCAACTATATGGAAGCCAAGGGGATAATTACACCCTTACGCCAAGCAACAGTAATATCAAAGACGGGTTTTACGTATTATCACTACTACGTGTTTATAACTATCAGGCTGTAGCTTCTCATTGTGGAGTTCCACGCTGTAGATCGGAAGTGATGGGACAGACCTAAGTAAAAGGCCATTGCTGCCTCGAGAAGCACCGCCCTGACACCAGAGGTTCTTTGATGAGTTGCAATAATGCGCAACTCTTGCGGACCCAAAGGTTACCGAGGCGGTAAAGAAGAAAGTAGAAAAAGGCTCCATTTACCCCGACATCACTCGCCTGACTTGGAAGGCATCGGTGTAGCGGGGGCAGGGCAAAGCGGCCTCCAACATGGCTGCGCCTGGTGCCAAGACTTTTCGCCTAAACCAACATCCCCACCATCTTAACACCCTCGTACCCAAGCTTCACTAGAGTCGGATCACAAATTTCGTTGGTGACAGTACCAACACATCACGCTTGTTCAGAGCTGGAAGCTCGTCAAGAAGCAGCCGCGTGGTGATTCCACGTGTGACACCAACGGATCTGGCAAACGCCGGAGCAGCCATCAGGGTTCCCAAACGTCTCAAGGGTGGATATGATTGTGCTCGAACCAAAACGCTAGTAGAATGTACAGAGAGGGACATGTGTTACATGTGGTTTGTTACCTTTGAGCCATTCATTTGCAAGACTGGCCTAGAAGGATATGATCCTTAGCTTTAGAATTTATATCTTTTCTATTATTCCATATCTAATCAAGCTCTACCTTGTTGAGGAATTTCCAAATGGCATCCCACATTGCGACCGGGTTCGAGTACATTGGGAAGTGCCCAGCACCTGGTATTTCCGCTAGCTGTACACCCTTGGAAGCTAGCTTGGGCAGATAGGTCAAAGTAGCATGTTGCTCGCCAAACATAAACATCCGGGGAAAGAGTGCCGAGGTGAACTTGGATATCAAGTCGCCGTTATCTGAATGGTCCACCATTGATTCGAAAATCCCTTTGATAGCCTCCGGCCTCACTCGGTCACGTATCCCAGCCGCATATATCCCGCTTGCGTAGAATGGCGATTGTAGTGTTCGTTCGATAAAGGAGTCAAAAAACTTCTGTAAATCCTTTTCAGGGTGATCGAAGATTTGGCGGGTGATGAAGCAATCCTCGGCCGCTAGGTTGCCCTTGACGTTGATGAAACTGACCACAGCATGTGGAATTCGATTTGCCAGTTCCAGACCTGTCAGCCCACCCATGGAATGTCCAACAAGATGGAATCTCTTGACTTTGAGATGTTGGAGGACAACTTCAGCCGTCGACACGAGAAACTCAATATTGGGCTTTGAGAGATCGCCGCATACAGTCTTTCCACAACCAGGGGCATCGTAAGCGATGAAAGGACGTCCATGGAAAGCTTTGTTGAGGCCAATGTCGATGTAGTCTTCCTTGGTGCTTCCCCAGCCATGTAGGAATAGAATAGGAACGAGGTCGCCCTCACGCCTAACCACGGCAATATCAAGGGCAGTATCATCTACCGTCACCTGTAGCCGCTCGTGGATTACCGGAGGCTGCGCCTGCCCAATTTGGATTGCCATTTTAATGTATGCGTTGTAGTCAAATTGAAGATGAAATGGAAAAGAATATCACTGTCCCAATTGTAGGCGTTTAGTCCAAGGGAGCTTGAATAGAGGTTTCGGTAGTCGACTCAGAGCCAACAGACATTTAAATAGTGAAAATGCACGATCTTATACATCTTTGTTTTGAACTGGCATTACATAATTTTAACTGTTCTGTCGAGTCGGCAATACACTAGGTTCCCGCCTCAGGCTCAACATGCCGACCATAAAGGCGAATGTGAGATGTGGCCGCATATGATTCAGGTACACATTGAGTCGCAGCCAATGGGCGATCTTGTTCTGAAGGGTCAACCGCAAAAATATTCTCCTTGACGGGGGCAAATTGCTTTTATTGGAAAGTGAAAGAAGTTCCCGAATCGATCGGTCTTTCAACGGGCAACGGCGCCGAAGATGAGAGTTAGTTCGGAGACTTTTTTTCGACGCCGAGAACCTGACTAAGTTTCGGCATATCCTACCGACACGCCGAAGGCGAGTTTTCAGCAACACGCCCACTCTGTCATAAAATACACTTGACGAGGCCATCATTTACTGAGGTCCTCTTGGCTCAAAATTTTCGTGGCGACAACCTGACATTCAATGGTGCCTTGATCCAGTTTGTAAACACCTGCATGTTCTCGTGGTCATTCTTTGGATCCCACTCAGCCCAAGACTCATCACTGGTCATTGCGACATCATTGTGCCACAGTAATTTCGCTGTAATGAGTCTCTGCTCCATATATGACAGACTGGTGATGTGAATTAGTACAACTCTCAATGAATCATATATGAACACTTACTTGCGGCCGATGCATCCGCGAGGGCCTAGTGAGAATGGGTTGCTTGCACCAAGCTTATCCGTCGCGTTGGCCCGGTCTAGCCATCTTTCCGGTCGGAACTCGTACGGATCCTTGAAGTTGTCCTCGGTGTGTGTTGCTGCCCACATGCATGTCGACACGGTTGTACCGGCTGGGAGGAAGTTCCCGTCAACGCTGTCCCCTCCATCAGGGACAGCCCTTGTAAAGCCGATGGGGGCGCTGGGGAAGATACGCAGGCCCTCATCGAGCACGGCTGATAGCCATGGTAGCTTGACCAGCTCTTCATAGGTGATCTCTTCGTCACTTTTGAAGGCGCCTCTGATCTCAGCTACAAGTTTGTCGAAGACATCCCTGTTCTTTGGTCTGAGAAGGTGGTTGAATAACCCCGCCATGAAGCTCCCTGTTGTTTCTGAGCCGGCGATGATGAACAGGGCTCCGTTGACGATGATTTCGTCCTGGTTCAAGTTGTCCTTGTCTTTTTGATTCATAAGGTAGTACAGAAAGTCTCGGTGCTGATTGCTACCGGTTTGCTGGATGCGTCTCATGATCTTCTCTCTCGAGTACTGAAGATGCTTCCTTCTTTGGTCGCGCAATTCAGTTGGTGCAAACATTTTGAGAAAAAGTTGCTGCAATTTGCTGCCCGTTGTCGCCAGTCGGCGGCTCGCCTGCTCGATAGCACCCGCCTTGATGGACTCCGAGATGACCGGGACCCAGAACCTGAGATCGCTGCTCGTTAGGCAGCCAAATGGCTCGCCCAGCGACAGATGGCCGATAATGTCGAATGTCGTATATGAAAACCAGTCAGCAATGTTGCAGACCTGGCCACTGCTTGCAAACTCGTTCATCTTGTCCCGGAAGACATCGACGTAATTTTTGATGAGATATTCCTGTTCTAGGAGCGCCTTCGTGCTAAAGGCGTGCGAGAGGGCCCGGCGTTGACGTGCATGATCGACATCCCCAGCCATGGTGATCGTAACCACACCGGGTACCGTTTGGATCGATCCAACATGAACTGGGTCCTTGAGAAAGTTTTGGTGTCCGGGTCGGCTGCCGTAGATGTCTTTCCAGGACTTTTCGGAGTTGAATGACAGTTCAGTGGGTGTCAACCGGACAACCGGTCCGTAGATGTCGTGGAGTTGCTTGACATAGAATGGAAGACGACCGCGGAGAAGTTTGTAGCTTAAGGGGATGGAAGAGACACGATTGAGAATCGGACCGGGGTACTTGGCTAGAGGATGAAAGTAAAGGCGGTAAATTCCAATAGCAATAAGATAAACGGAAGTCTGGGTCTGGTTAGATTTCGAAGTTCACGGACTTTACTGGATTCTCCTACCAAAGCGGCGAGCCCAGCGACCAACAGTGGAACGCTGGCAATGCCCGAGACGGAAGCATTGGTGATGGCCATGATTGCCATACTTGCTGGACTTGGCAAACTAACAATCGAACTCGATGACTGGAGGAATCTCGATTGAGAAGTGCCGTCGACGTAAATGCATCTATTTATGGGAGTCGGCGGTTGGTCTCCCCCACAGTCGGGATCGGGTATGGACACCCGGGCTGGGGTATAATGTAGTTAGCGGCCGGGTCTGTAGCGCCGAGAAGCAACGAATTGCGCTTGGAGGGAATGTCATCACGTAGCGTCATCAATCGATTTCCCGGAGAATGATCAGCCTGTAGGGTTGTTGTTATCCCGATCTAAAACATAGGTGTGACAGCGCCCGACCTGATCGCTCATAAAACGAGTGCGCCACCGACGGCTGCGATGCTTTCTTACGCCATGCAGCCATTAAGCATTGCATTCGACGATGAATAACCCCGATTTCGAAGTTGTTATTGATAAAAAGTAATTCTTAGTTAAACCTTTATCACATCAATGCTGAAATCTCCAACTTACGGCAGGCGTGTGATCTTGGTTGAGGCGTGTCGCGAATCGGTGACATCTTCATGACCAGGTTCTTACTAGGACTTCAAATGCAGCTCCAAGTTAACCGGGTGATTTGTTAATGAGACCGGATTTCTTTTTCTCAATGCTTTGGTGGAGGAGACGCACTTGGTTCACCCGCGAGACGTGAGGAGTCGTAGCTCGTAAGCAAGCTGGAGCTGGAATGCAAATCAATCTGGATTGAAGACGAGATGAAGAAATCTGGTACATGGGAAAACATAATGGAATGCTGTCCAGTGTATTTACCAAGAAGGAAGGGATAATTGATGATAAGAGTTGCGACAGCTTGGGTAGAGCAAATAAGGCACGACAAAGGCTATACTTAATATTATTCAAGGGAAATGGTGTGCCCTCCGGAAACCTACGAGCTCCAGCAGGGACCTAGCTAGCTAGTAGTCTCTACCTCATTAAAACCCCTATGAGTTGAGGCGCACCATCACACTACATGAAGGTGGGATGTAATAGGCAGTGGAAACACCGTATTCAGGTCACATAAATTGAGGGAAAGTCGGGATACGAGCTCTTTATATCTGTTTCTAGCGATAGTCTAGGGTCAATCTTATCGATGACGATGCGGGCGACAAGCAGAGGTCCAGTCCGGAAGACCCGGACGTGAAGACCAAAGACCAAGGGGCCTAAGTCCCGCCGACCGAGGCTACGACACGGGAGGCCCAGAATCCGGTCTCAAAGGACCATTAAAGACGTCTCAAGGTGACCCTATAACGTAACAAATTATCTTTCGCTCCAGTGGAAGTCATGAGATGTCGACCTGTCATGCATCCCAAATCTAGAAGGGGCAACTCATAGACATCACAGAGAGATCTTGATGATTACCTACCTCTGAGCTCATGTATGTTCGACAATAAAAAAAATACCATTGTGTCTGTTGCCATTATGGCGCTGAAGGGGAATTGACTAAATAGCACGGCAATTAGGAAGGATGCAAGTCACTGACCCGGGATATCAACGATACCCGCCCAAGCTTGTCACGTATTTCAGGGAAAGACCCAAATTAGAGCCTTGACGACTTTGTGCCAGAGAAGTACCCCAGCTCGCACATTGTTCCACAAATCTGAACACCAACAAGAACAAAATTGGATCATTTTCTGATTCGAGATGTTTCGCGTCGCCGGGGTGTGCATGTTTTCCCCAACACACAAGTTTCGATTCGAGGGGATAAATGGATGAGAGAAGGCATCTCAAAACCACTACAAATGTCTTTTTGACTAAATTATGTCGCAATTGGTGTGCAGGATTTCGTGTGCAAGCTTCTGTTCTGTGCATAGACTGGATTGAGATTGTGCGGGCGAGCAATAGTTAGATGACCGGTGACTCTATGGAGTGACTGGAATCATATGCCTCCCCTGCATAATTTGAGAGAGCAACACGGTTATTCTCATAATTCAGCGGTGATTTATCCTTAGATTTCAATGAGCTCGTTTGATGGTGAGCCCCGAGATGAGCGTGACCCCGCATCTTTCGTTGCCCCAGACTCCTCCGGGGTAAGACACGAGAGTAGCGCCAAGCTTGCTCAATGTGGATGACTTGGCACAATGACCAATCGACCGGGGCAAATATGAATAGGCTCAGAAATCTAGGTGCAGTCGATGTGAGAGAACAAGACGAGTCACCTGGTCGGCATTGTTGGATGAATTGTGGAAATGCGCCCTGAATCTCCACGGCGTGCCGCTGCTTTGCTGTCGTCATTGGACAGCGAGATGACCGGCTGCTCCCAACAATCACCGTACAGGTATTTGTCTATGCCAATCCTACCCTAGCTTCAAGCCTGGGCCCTCCATGCTTTCTCGGAGTCCAGATCTGACGCCGAGCAGCTCTCCTTGCGTCTCTACCTTCCCCGGCCTTGTCGACGAACGTGCCAGTTTCCCCGCACTAACCTACCCCAGATTCCCTGCGGGTACTAGCTTCGGTACTCCCAGCAATGTTATAAATAATGGGAGGTAACGTCGGAGAAATTGATCAGGCCATGACGATCCAGCTCTCGCATCTGTCCCCCCCAGCAAACAGAAACACATCGCGGCAATGGCGAGCATCAAAGAGAACCGCACGTCCAAGGATGACTACAACGTGAAACATGTCAATAGCGTCCTGGAAGATGAGAAGCCTGTCAACACCGAGGAACGGGACTACACTGGCACTGCAAAGAAGACCGACCCCGAAGAGATCCGGCTCGTCAAGAAGCTGGATCTCTGGATCATGGTAAGTTGACAACAGACCCTCTGACAGATCTCCCATGCTGACCTCTACCACCTAGCCGTGCTTGTGCGTCATGTACTTTCTCAACTACGTCGACCGAAATGCCATCGCCCAGGCTCGTCTCAATAATCTCGAAGAGGATCTCAACATGACCGGAACACAGTTTAATACTACTGTTTCTATGTATGCCTACCCGAAAGATACAAGCAGTGAGGAGTGATGAACTAATGATGACTCTTTAGTTTATTCGTCGGCTACGTGTTGATGCAGGTTCCCAGCAATATGCTGATCACCAAAGTCAGACCTGGCATGTACATGAGTTCGTGGATGCTAGTCTGGGGTGTTGTATCTGGTGTGTCTACGTTATCATATCTACTGAAGGCCCGAAGCTAACCAAAGATAGGTTGCACGGCTCTCGTGAAGAGCTACGCTGGCCTCGTCGTCTGCAGGTTCTTTCTCGGTATTACTGAAGCGCCTGTATGTCACGACCAAATTCTCATCGAAGCTACCCGTTATTGACCGTGATTAGTTTTACCCAGGAGCCACATATATTCTGTCTATTTTCTACACTCGCAAAGGTAAGTTCAATGAACTCAATCTCCGAGACATATAGCTAAGCATCTCAACAGAGGTAGCATCACGAATTGCCCTTCTTTACTGCGCCCAGATTCTCGCCACAGGTTTCTCGGGACTCATCGCAGCAGGCATCTTTGCTGGAATGGACGGTGTCTCAGGCATTGCAGGATGGAGATGGTATGCTAACCTTTACCTCCTCTTAGTTGATCGAGCTAACGAAGTTGTAAGGTTATTCATCCTCGAGGGTATCGCCACTGCAGTCGTTTCCGTGGTCGGCTTTTGGCTTCTCCCTAACACTCCACTGACAACCCGTTGGTTAACTGAGCGCGAGAGGGAGCTCGCCCATTCCCGCATGGAAAAGGATAAGCTCTCTGATTCAGATGATCAGCCAGTATCCGCATGGGAAGGCCTCAAGCAAGCGTGCGGCGACAAGAGGACTTGGCTTTTCTGTTTGATGCAGAACTTCCATCTCTCAGCATGTTCTTTCAACTCCTTTTTCCCCACGTAAGTGCCCACCCAAAAAAAACTCAGACTGTTCATCACTAACAGAAATCGAAATTTTAGTGTTGTCAAGACTCTTGGATTCAACACAACCATCACTCTTGTCATGACCTGCCCTCCATTCATCTTTGCTGGCGCTACAGGCATCTTTTTCGGCTGGAGTTCTGGCCGACTGCATGAACGCACCTGGCACATTACTGCTGGCCTGTCTATTGCCATTGCTGGATTCGTGCTTGCTGCAGCTACACTGAATACGGCTGCCCGTTACGTTGCCTGCTTCATCTTCCCCATGGGCGCGTACGCCGTGAACTCGGTTATTATTGGTTGGGCAGCATCTACACTTTCTCAGACGAAAGAGAAGAAGGCTGTAAGTGAAAATTTGAGGTGGCTGGAAAATCTTGTGATTCACATTTGCTAACTTTTGCGTTCAGGTTGTCCTTGCTATGACCAACGTTGGCGGCCAGGTAAGTTCCTATATCCAGACCCTATTTTTTAGCAGTTCATAACATTCTTTAGATTGGCTACATCTATGGTGCATACTTGTGGCCCAAGAGTGATGATCCCAGATATGCTATTGGATTTGGTGCTTCGGCGGGCTTTGCCCTCTGCTCTATTCTCTGCGCCTGGTGGATCCGGGTGTTGTTGATCAGGGAGAATAGGAGAATCCGGGCCTCGAATTCCGAGCAGGTCAATCTCTATGGATACTAGTTCTGAATGCATGAAATCCGTTTGTGTCTCAAGAACGACCAGGGAACTACTCAAGATGGATGGTGGTGCTGGAGGAACACATATTATACATCACTGGGGATGTCAATAATGCTCTGACTATTTGCCATTCTGGTAATATTTATGGACCAATATAGGCTATCATATTACGTATTATTGTTGGAGTCTGAAATCTGCTGCATTGATGCTCCGAAAACATTGGGATTGACATAGTCTCAGTATGAGCCTGGTCTTGTCTTTCTAGGTATCTCTTCAATGATGACGATTTAATTACACTATTTGTGACGCTGGGTGGGAGGGTGCAAGAGGGACCGGAAAACATAACAACCGACCCAGAAAAGGCTGAGTGGTAATAAATGTGGTGTGTGGTGATAATGATGCGTCCACAATGATGAGGGGGGTCGAGGCTGGGGTCGATGAAAATGAACAAAACAGACAAGACTGATCGATGACATATTACGGTATCTTCGATCAGAGAATTTACCACATCATAAGAATGGACCAAAACACCAATATTGAACATAACTAACGATGACTGCAATACGTGACAACAGCCATGACCATCATGATGAGGACAACGATGATGAAGGTGGACAGTCCAACCTGCTGTATCCAAATCCTTACCCACTGATCTCAGTACTATGTATTTCGCTTGAATGCAATACCACGATCTCTACAATTCATTAAAACCGCCCCTATTTCTTTTCTTGATCACTTGAGCGGAAAGGGGAAACCTTTAAGCTATTAGCAAATACTAGCTAAGGTCGGTTCTTATGCAAAGAGACTAACAACCAGCGACTTGACGCATAAAATTTTGTTTCGACTAGGTTTCTTTGGAAAGGCCTGAAGACTATTCGCTTTTTACTGTTTAACACTAAATATGAATTATTTTCAGAATAGAAATCCGCTTTGTCGGCCGAGCTTAAACTCCAGCAGAGAACTCCATACAACGACTAAAGCATCCCAGAACCCTTCTTCAGTGTCTGGCAAATTGGCGATCTAAACAGAACAGATCTTCATCTGTACACTCCTTTCGTCAACGTCCTAGAATTAATAAGTATTTGGCACATCACTGACACTATAACAGTTGGCAATATCATATGAACTCACACGACACCAAAGCCCCCGACAACATTCCATTCGAAATCCTCCTGGTTCTGCTCCAGCGTAGCACACCTGCCCTGAGGCTGCGCATGTTTGTTCTGACGATCTTTGCATAAGAGGACTTGCTAATCCTAGCACAGCTAAAATAGGCAAAAGGGAAATTGAGACCTTCATAGTAACAAGAGATAATAATTGAGTAGAAAGAAGTATAAGGCACCTGTTGAATTGAACGGATGTATGCATGAAATATGATGTAATTGTGGTACTCAATTGCGATTTCTGTACAGGATCTAGTTAATTTATACACCATAATCGTAAACGCTCTCTAACAGAAGACAATATCGGAATAATCACAGAAGTCAGATAGTAAATTGTTTCAAATTAGAGACAACTAGCCTATCGTTATAGGAGACAATAAAGCCGAGACAATATATTAGGCCGCTTACTCTAACGGCCACGATCCTTTGAATTAGCCGCAAACGGCGAGTGATACTGGAAATACATACGGATTTGCTGATCACTGTTTCTATATGCAACGGGGTCCGCAACCTCCGTCGAAACCCCCGAAGAAGAGCGCAGCTTGCACGTGACGCTAGAGTTGCAATGCCCTCAGACATAGATTCGGCCCAGAGGCCTGGCACTGGAACTGGGCAAGCTTCAGTCTATGTATGAACTGGATACTGCCTATGCCTCGCCTAGCTAAGGTTCATTCTGCTACGTAATCATATTTCGTTACAGATGATCTCAGAAAGCACCTCCTAAGATGTAGCGGTGGATTTGTTCTCCTATTTAGATGCATATCTCCAACATATTTGCAGATGTCGAAAGACAGAAAAATACGATAATAAATTGTGTAATTTTCTGCTTTATTACTTGCATTAGGTTTCGTTTTCTGATCATTCTAGTTACATATCTCCAGCGCCACGCGACAATTTTCATCTGTCGTTCTCTCAGAGGATGATGTAAGAGCGCCACAAATGGCCGCGGCCAGCAAGCGCCAGGAAGCGCGCCCGCTCTTATATCAGTCGTGCGACACAGCTCAGAAACGCAGTTTTGTTGAATTGGTAAATTCTTTTGGCCTGACGGCTGGGACTTTCTATTTCATGCTTAGGCTAGCCACTCTTACTCTTACACACGATCTATGACAGGGTAAGAAAAGCAGGCTCAAGAAACCCAATCAATCTCAAAATTTCCAATGGTGTAGTCAGCCGGCCTATAGGGAAGGATGGTGATCATTTGTGACTCTTAACGTTACGTAGACTGTGTTTCTACAAGGCAATTTTGCGTCATTAAGACTTAGTTGAAGGTGAAGATATTGTAAGACAGGCCAAAGTCTTAGAATACCTACTTAATAATCCACTAATATTTTTCATGGATATGATGAAGGTAGCTTAATCTAAATCAAGATCATGATAAAACTCTGACTATGTCATCTTACGATCTTACGGGGCTTGCTGTGTCTCGGTGAAAACTCACCGTGTCTCATGCGGCTATCCTAGGAGACGAATACCACCGAGACAGTAAGCGATATATCCCCAGCCGTGTTTGTCATACCTCGTATTTTACCCCAAAGACGTCAGAGGCGCCTAGAGACCAGGTTCTAGGCTTCGAGCCATATAAGCCTACAAGTCGCAAAAACATGTTGTCCAGTGGCGGTGAGAGGGGTAACGACCCCACTTTGGTCCAGCGTTGAGATCCATTTGTCCGTTGATACAGCAGTTGTCTCCAATCACATCGATTTTCTAGTGTGGGTAGGTCAACGCTAACGGCATCAGTATGCTTGCAGGGGATGGATCAACGGAAGACTAGAATGGATTTAGCCCATTATACGGAGTACTCTGCCTGAGTAACCCTAATGCGGATGACAAATATCTAAGAGGGGCGCATGAGGGGAAGCCTCGGCATAGATAAGGAGAGCTCCTCCCGAAGTTCTCAGCATCGTTATTCACCACCTACACAATCTATCTACCGTCGCCTATCCATTATGGCTACCATTGTTATTCAATACCCATCTGGTCACGACTTCGATCTTGACTATTATCTGAATAAGCACATGCCACTTGTTTCGGCGTAAGTATGCTTCACGTGTTCACGTTTCGCGTGAGCGATTAGCGTGAGCGATTAGCGTCTCACTTCTAACGACTCAATAGGACTTGGAGCTCTGAAGGTCTACAGAGTTGGGAGATTGTGACATTCTCAGAAGGGTCGGCGTATCAAGTTCAAGCTACGCTGAGATGGGACAGCCTGGAATCCTTTGAGAAGGCAGCTGCCGGATCAACCGCCACAACCGTCTTCGGCGATATCCCCAGCTTCACAACAGCAAAGCCAGATCTATTTAAGGGTGTTTCAAAGTTGAAGTCGGCCCTTTGAAGGTTTATCTAGTAGGATTTAAGACGTCATAGTTAAATAGGGCTAGCTTTGTTTGAATAATATGCCTCACCCATTCACGTACTTGCTTCACCTGCAATGCCTAATATTCTAGACATCGAATCAGCTTTCTTGTAGCAAGCATTTGACCTTCCCACCAACAAAACTGTCTGAATTAACTACTGGACAGGGGTTGTCTTGTATTCCTTGAGCTTGCCTACTGCCTCGAGTGGGAACGCCAACAGATATGTC
This sequence comes from Cylindrodendrum hubeiense, assembly GCA_014621425.1. NCBI lineage: Eukaryota > Fungi > Ascomycota > Sordariomycetes > Hypocreales > Nectriaceae > Cylindrodendrum > Cylindrodendrum hubeiense. The sequence goes on along the minus strand of JAANBB010000094.1, from coordinate 11,992 downwards.
TGTTTTGCAGAAAGTCTGAGTGTTCGTGTCGCCCTTCCCTCTTGTTTTTCTAAGGATCGTCTCATAGCTGGCATCATCTGTCTCGACGGCCGGGAAGATAATTGTAGCTGGAAGGTCTTGGTTGTGGCTCCCACAATGGTATTGTCAGAGTCACGGCTATTGAATCCTGGGTCTGTAATCGGATGCTAGATGTGACTTACTGCTAATGCTTCAATCCCCACAATCACCCTATGCGATGTCTTGGCGAAGGCAAAATGGCCATAACACCACTCTTATATCGCGGCTCCATAGCATTGCCGAAAGCAAGAGTGTATGATCGGCGACTTGATTATACGGGTTAAGCGTTCACTCGGGTACTCACGAGAACGTTTAAGGCGAACTTGGATTTTGCTCATATGGCCTCTTTTTGGTACCGCAGCCACTGTAATCCTTAATTTCACTCCATTGAGAAATACCGGCTATGTATTCTGACATAAAATCTTTCTCACTGATGCCACGAGTTACGTCGGAGGCCCTATCCTTGACCACTTGATGAAATGTACCGAGCCGAGCATTCAAAGCCTCTCGTTTGACCCCCTCATTCTAAGCGTTGGTCAAGCTGAGAAGCTCTGGGACACGTATGGTGCCCGTGTCAACTCGATAATGTGGAAAAGACTTAAGGATGTCGAATTCATTGCCAATACCGCTGCCAACTACGACGTTGTTAACAAAAGCTCGAGTGTCGTCTGAATTGAAGCCTGAGCCAGCGTTGGTGAGGGCCTGTCTCGACGCCTTGGTACTGAAAAGCCAATCCCCGGGATGATCCATATTGCTCGTTGCACGACCCTCACAGACCAACCCATCACAGCAGAGGCCCACGTAGGCAGAGAGTAGGATGACGCAGATGACGAGGCCACCTATAATTTCCTACAGAGCGACGATAAAGGTTTCCATATTGCCAACGAACGACCAAGGTCAGAGTCCTCACCGCCAGTGAAGAGTCGGGCGTTCAAGCGGTGAGTCTTAACACGCTCCTGTCTTCGGCGAAGGGACGGGCTTGTTCAACAGGCAAGGAGTCGTTGTCCCGGGAATCCTGATTTATATGGTACATCATGTATATGGATTCAAGCTGAACGATACATGAAACTTTGATTGATATGAGGTGGAACAGGCGCAAGAGACTATCAGAGACCCGACAAACCACCTACCAAAAACAGCTGCTGTGACTGTGGCGATACCGGCACAATAGCGATGCGTCCGCAATATCGGTAAAGGCGTAGATAAAACACTCTCGAAGCAAACAAAACAGACCAGTTTGACCAATGCTATCTATCAGCACCATCTGGCCAAACGGTCTGCAATACAATGCCGCAAAGACGGACTAAAAAGAACGTAAATCGAGCCTACTACAAAAAATGCTCTAGGATCAGGGTGATGACTGCCAAAAAGGTTGAAGATCGCGGATGAACCTGACCGTGATCCCTAAATCGTACCCTGCAGCTCTCAATGACTGATTAATTGATCTTATTAAATGACCTCAATACTGCCGGAATAGCCTAGAAAGGCAGTCCGGATCAAATGGGCTTACATCCTAGCTCGCACACCAGCTAGGAATGCCTTAATAGGCATTCCACACTGTGAGACCATGGATCCCTAACACACTAGGCTCATGTAGAGGATCTTGCAGATGTCTACGTGCTATTGGTGTGAACAATTATTAAACGGGAAGACCGAGGAGTGGGTTAGTCCCCTCTAGCAAGAAGGGGCGTCATATTCCCAGCGGTGAAGAGAGTTATGCACGCAGAAAGTATAAAAAAGTGCCTCGATGCTGCTTTCGACGCCTGTGTGCTCCCACGGGACGATACCCCAAAGGAGAAAGAGATCCGACAAGTGGGGTTATGAGAAATTACTGATGAGGCGATGGCTGGGGACATACAGATAGCTGAGCAAGACTTAGCGGGCCACAAAGGTTAGAAAGGAACCGTTGCTAAAACGTTGTTGGGATGGGAGCAGAGTCGGGAAGATGATGCATGGGACAAGGATTTTGTGGATTCACTAAAGGTATTGAAAGAAGGATGGAAAGGCTGGACGATGGAAAGTTGCATCGGAGTGGCAGAAGTTTCGGCTTAATCTCGACAAACGTGTGATATTTGGGATAGGACCTGAAAATTATCGACGGAAAAAGATATAATGGAAACAATAAAAATACCCATTACTTGGCTCATCTCTCGGCCTTAACAGGCCCACAGTCTCAATCTTGTCATTCTCATTGCGCTGTATATTCTGTCTCCTCGTTGGGTAGTTGCGAGTTTCCAGGGGCTTAAAGTACGAGGGTATCGTGTCGCAGTGAAGGTATGATTTCAATCTGATACTGTAACACAACATACCAGTTTCTTAAACAATTTCCTACAGTATTAAAATAATTTATAAAATAATTTATATAGTTTAGTTGAGTGGGTAATTGTGCATCGCCTCTTGGTTGCTCCCATTTCGGCAGGTGTTTAGTATCGTAACTGATGAAGATAAAATCCTAGCGCCCTAAGCTAACCAGAGGCAGCAAATTAAACTATATCTCATTGAGAAAGTGTAGGATAGGGCCGATAGGAGGTTTGCAAAGTTCCTCGGTCAGACCCCGGCTTGCGGTGAGCCGGTATGGGGAGATCTACAACACGATCAGGGCAAAATTGCCTTACTTGTATGCGACACACGATCGGGTCAGCCCACATGCAAACCATTTGGATGTTCCAAGGCAAGGGGATTTACTAGCAGGGGTTTCAGGGAAGCATCCAACCGAGATGCATGGGTATTACCACCCTGCCTTAATATAGGTCCCTGTAGAACTTGTTACGCTCAACTGTGTATTCGGCGGGGTAGCTGGGATTACAGAAGCAATTGAAACAACTTCAGGTGGACAGTTCTGCGGGGAACCCCCATCAGGAAGGAGGAACGACTCCCTCCGCCCTCAAAGCTTATCCGGTGTGACACTTTAAGTAATTCGTAGTTTGCCTCGGCAGCTTTGCGGCATTGGTCATCGGCAGATGTCCTACGGATGGAAAATGAACACGGGAGGTCCTATATAATTCTTGAGCATGATGCAGATAGAAAATGGCAAACTGACCAAAACCGCTCCAAAGTATCCAACAACTCATATTACTTCCATCATGTCCATTTTTAGTGTATTGGCAACAGCGCTGATGGCTTCAAGCATTGTTTGGGCCAATGGACTCCAGACAGTGACAGAATTTGGACCCGTCTACAACACTTTCTTGAAGATGCAGATCTATGTTCCTGAGACCCTTGCATCGAACCCACCTATTGTTCTTGCGGTAGGTTATTCTGAGTAGAATCCGATTAAACCTTGACCGAGACTGAAATTTCGGATAGCTCCACGGCTGCTTTGGAAGCGGCGAGGATTACTTTGCGCAAGCTGGGTATGACAGTTATGCTGAGTCTCTCGGTGCTCTGCTTATTTTTCCGACATCCCAAAAGGACTTCAATTGTTGGGATGTCGCAAGCGCGGCGGCGCTTTCCCACGGAAATCAAGCCGACAATGAAGTCCTTGTCAATATGGTCAACTACGCCATCGAGACATACAGCGCTGACCCTTCCCGCGTCTTTGTCACTGGTTCCAGCAGCGGCTGTATGATGACAAATATCCTCTGTGCCACTTATCCAGAGGTTTTTTCTGCTGCTACATGTTACTCCGGCGTAGCTGCTGGCTGTTTTGCTGGTTCACCTGGCTCTAGCCCAATCACCTCTAACCGTTCTTGCGCGAACGGCGAAGTGCAAAAGACAGGCGACGAATGGGCAGCCCAGGTTCATGCAATGTATCCAGGGTATTCCGGCAATTATCCCAGCTTGAAAACTTGGCACGGTACCGCCGATAGCCTTGTTTTCTACCAGAATCTCAAGGAACAGATCAAACTATGGTCCACTGTTTTTGGTGTCGAATTTTCTAACAACGAGACTTCGACGCCGGAAATTGACTACACCACTATGGTTTTTGGTGACGGAAAGCAATTTGAGGCTGTCTCTGCTGTAGGAGTTGGCCATACAGTGCCTATTCATCAGGAGTCGGATTTCGAGTGGTTCGGTCTACTATGAGCTACGAAAGATGTGATGTGCTGAATGTGAGTTCGAATGATGGGTTGATGAGGATTTATCTCCCAGCAGCAGACGACTAGGGTATGAAGCAAGATAGGTCAATAAATTATATTATCCTGTCAAATTAAAATGGGTCAAATTGATTCGTGTAAAATATGAGTACGCAATCCGAGGGGATGATAATACCGATGGCGGATAGTGTGACAACTACCTGGCTGTGGGGACAGTATGGTACTCGAAATCATAATGAGAGTTCGTCTGCCAACTCAATCTCGGTTTCTTAATTTTATTTGTAGATGACCGTAAATCGAAAAGAAGGAGGTTAATAGCTATTATTACAGCTAATGGTTGGTATACTGAATGCTAGCCACAAGTAGAATGATGCCATGATATTCGAAACTTAAAACTTAAGCATATTAAATTAGATCTCTAATCATAAAGCTGAGCCCCTGCTACCCTAAACTAGGCCATAGCTAAGTGATGGGTAGCTTAGTCAGTTCCACATGGATGCACTCATCCGTCCCCGTTGTTCAGTTTTGAGCGACTATATTAGTGAGCATTATTCGAGCACTTTTTAGGGTATGACAATATCGCATGGTTCAAACTGTGATAGGGCCACGTTAATGAGGTTGGTGTGTTGGGGTTCCCCCGTCTCACGGTATGGAATTGCCTGTAAAGGCATGCCTAGCAGATGTGTCAGCTAGGATTTAAGTCCATTTGAACCGGACTGTCTCTTACAGGCTGTTCCGACAGGCATTGAGGTCATTGAATATGGTCAATTAGTCAGTAATTGAGAGCTGCAGGGTAGAATCTAGAGATCGCGGCCGGATTTATCCGCCTTCTCGACCTTCAAGAGTTGTCATGAGTATTCAGCAGCAGATTTTCTAGAGAGCTCAATTTACGTTCTTTTGGCCTATCATTGTGACATTGTATTGTGACCCGTTTGATCAGATGGTGCTGATTGATAACATCCGTCAGGCTAGTCTATTTTATTCACTTTAAGAGTCTTTTACCTACACCCTTATCGATATTGCGGACGCACCGACATTGCGGACACATCGCCATTGTGCCGGCATCACCACATTCACGACACCTGCTTTGGTGGGTAGGTTGTTGGGTCTCTGACCGCCTCTTGTGCCCGCTCAACGGACATTGGCAACCATGGCATTGGCTCGCCTTGTAATTGCAGAGAGAAAACAGGGGAAATTTTATGGGCCGAGATTTCAAGTACTGAGGCGGTAAGGAACTTGTTGGATTGAGACCGGATTGATACAATCCTCTGACATACCGATATCCCGATCTTAGTCATAAGGGGGGGTGAGATTGATAATAAAACCCCACTTGAGGAAAGAGGAGGCTGGAAAGATCCCACATCAATATCATCGTCAACTTCTTGATCCACTCTAATCTTTAACACTAAGACCCCTGGTCGAATGCGCCGTACGCAATCTATTAGAACATTGAAACCCTGTAAGTTATTTGCGTAGAAGGACATGCATCTAGGCCCCGTCGTCGAGTGCATAATGTGATTCGGGGCTGAATTTGACGTCTAATCTTGTTTTTAGAAGGTCCATTGATCCAGAATTGTAGTGGAACATCAACTGAAGATGGTGAAATTCAACACCCAATTATGCCACTACATTTTCCAAATTTATCACTGTATTATCGATTAATTTTCTATTTGCTATGCAAGCTATCATTCTGATGCAGCTCGCCTTTTCCTTATTGCACACCGTGACGTTCACGGGGCTTGCTGGGCAGCGAAGTTCAACACGGAGGCCTGCCTACCCTAGAGCCAAGTCAAGACAGCGACCATCTGATGGTTGGAGTAAATTAATCAAGGAACATACTAGGATTGGGTAGGATGGACTCAACGGTCAAAAAGAGTGGATTGTTTTAATTTTAGGTTTACAAGTTGGAGAGATCCCACGGGATGCTAACTGGCAAACGGATTGTGTAACGAGCTAGCTCAAAACAGGCTACATCTCGTTGGGCCGTTTCCACCGCTCGGTTTGATCTTCACGGTGTTCTGGAATCCCACCTGTCTGGACGAACCTGTCTCCATTGTGCCTGGATCGTGAGCTGTATCATGAACAGTATGTTCCATTGTTATGCATAGATGATCCAATGAATTCCAACCTCAATTTCCTGTTCTTGAAGGCCCAGGGTATGAGTGCGGCACCTGGCCAGGTCTCGGGGCGTGCATGTAGATGCTGCTGGATATCGTACCCGCGTATTCTTCCGTAATGGATATCCGCAACGTAGCTGTGGTTAACTAGACCATAAACCGTTGGTGTTAGCTTTTGAAAGCAACCCTTGCAGGTGTTCCCACACCACATCTTGCGCCAGATCCACAGCAAACAAGGAGTACGGCCCAACAGCTCAAAGCTAGCGCATTTCTCAGCAATGCGACAAGGTATATGGAAGGCCCATAGATGAAAAGGGGGACAGGAATCCATTATTTTGGCATTATCAAGGTGGATTGGGATATGGTCATGCGGGAACTACGAAGCGTGAAAAGTGATTGGTGCAATATTAAGGCCTTGTATCGACCGTTTCAGAGATGATAGATTTGGGATGGTGGTCACCACTCGTCACGTTGAAATGCCAAGTTGCAAGCTCACCAGATCGGAGTCCGGGTCATCGGGAAACCGAGCTGAACGGACGGGGTCGAAAGAGCCTGGCGTGTTTCACCCCCAGGCGAGCGGAGCCATTTCTGGGATGCAACCCTTTTCCCGTCACTGGGCCTCGACTTTGGTCGGTGAGATCGCGGTCGTCCCAATTATCCAAAATTGCAGCATTTGATGGAAAATCCACGGCCATGTTGGACATTCGTAGTCTCAGTTAGCCTTCGACACCGATTTATTACACAGCAGGTCGTGGCTAACAGGCGCGCCCCCAGATAGCACTACGTGAACCAAAGTGGTTAAATATAAGCTTACCATGGTTTAAGTCCTTCTCGATTCACTGGCGTGTTTCTCTTGGCTGTGCTCATTCCCGCCGTAGCGGTGGACTCGGCGGCATCCGAGAAGGACCATGTCGGTTCACTTCGCCGAAGACATTCCGACGGGACCCGACTGGACGAGAAAAAAGCTTGTTGCCGTTTTAGTTGTTTTGGGCGGGCCTCCCCAGTCACTAAGATAAAGGTCGAAAGGAGTCTTGAATCCGGCCGTGGCTTTTCCACCAATAACCGACCGGGTAGCAATTAAGATTAATAACCATAAAACAATAGAAATTGGTAGTTTAGGAGCTGGCAGTCGCACCATGCCATATTTGTGATGCCACCGAGTTCTGCAGCCTGGTCCCGTAGGTGGGGCGGTCCTGAAACTGTGGCCCCTTGCCAAATGGCGTCTAGTATACGGGCCAGGGATCCCAACCCCGGCCAAGCTCGTATTTCCAAAATTGCCATGATTGGAGCCACCGACTGACACGGCTCGCGAGATGCAGGCTCAAGTGGGCACTTGGTTGATATAAAAGGCACCGCGAAGTCTTTGGATGAACGTTTCTTTCCTTCACTATCAACTCACACACTCTTTCAATCGTTTATTATCTATTCAACTTTGTCAGCCCTGGCGGTTACAGCTTTTGTCACTCTTTCGACATCTCATTTTACCAACAACTCCTCAACACCAACTTTTTTCACCAACCTCTTCAACTATTCATCATGAAGTTCTCCGCTCTCCTCACCGGTCTCATGGCTTCTGCCGCCATGGCCATGCCCCAGGGCGACATGACTCCCAACACCATGGGAGCTCTTGAGAAGCGTGCCAGCTTCCCTATCCCTGCCTCCAAGGGATCCGTCACCTACAAGTCTGCTCAGGCTGTCAAGGGTACCTTCGACGGTGGCATGAAGACCTACGGCCGTGGCGTCAAGTGCACTGGCCAGGCTGAGGGTGGCGACAAGGACGCCGTCTTCATTCTCGAGAACGGTGCTACTCTCAAGAACGTCATCATCGGTGCCGACCAGATCGAGGGCGTTCACTGCAAGGGTTCTTGCACCATCGAGAACGTCTGGTGGAAGAAGGTCTGCGAGGACGCTCTTTCCCTCAAGGGTAACGGCAACGCTCTCGTTAAGGGTGGCGGTGCCACCGGCGCTGAGGACAAGATCATCCAGCACAACGGTCTCGGTACGGTCACCATCGACGGCTTCACCGCTGTCGACTTCGGCAAGCTTTACCGCTCTTGCGGTAACTGCAAGACCATGGGCACTCGCAACGTTGTTGTGAAGAACGTCAAGGCTTACAACGGCAAGCTCCTCACTGGCATCAACTCCAACAAGGGCGACATCGCTACCATCACCAACACCTGTGCTTCTTCTGTCAAGGAGATCTGCACCGAGTTCCAGGGAACCACCCCCGGTAACGAGCCCAAGAAGCTGCGCTCTGGACCCAGCTCCGCCTGCAAGTACTCCACTCTCAAGTCATGCTAGATGCATGATGCGCTCGGATACAGTTGGAAGACGGTCTAATAAGTTGGATTCGCTGTTGTGGAATACAAGTGGACACTTGAGTTGAAAGTGGGATACTTTCAGTTGAACCTTGGTTCCGCTGTCTTAATTACTTTACATTCTATCTATATGTTACGTTAGTTTTAATTAAACTATCGCTTTAACCCAGTCACAAAAGCTCTAGCAGAGCACAACGAAGTGAATTTGACTCTTGTAGTAGCCTCCAGTTTCCGATCAAAACCGAATTTGCACGGAGCCAAGTTGTTCCGTGTGAAGGTTAGCTCTGGTGAACAACATCCAGATCTCTTCTTTCTCTCGCGGAGCTCTACCTCGCAAGATGTATAATTGCCTGCCGACACATGGTGGAGGTTTTGTTTAGGAATCTTCATGTATGTTACTTTTAAGCTAAGGGTATGTTTAACAAAACTTAATACTAACGCACAGTGTATTGATGTCAGTTGAATTGCTCCCTTGGTCGCGATAGAGGTATTCGGAAATCATGAGCCATAAATGATGTATTAAATTAAGGGAGGCCTAGTATATCATTGTTTATTGTGTTGGTGTTGACTGGTCTCTCCGTGAAGAATGCCTGTAAAGGCGTTCTTGACTGGTGTGTCAGGATGTAAGTCCATTGGAGGCGGCTATCCCTTTTAGGATATTCCGGCGAGTATTGAGGCCATTGGATAAGGTCAATTAGTCAGTCATTGAGAACTTCAGGGTAGGATTGAGGGATCGCGGTCAGATTCATCCGGATTCTCAACCTTCAAAAAGCATCGTCATGATCACCTAGCATACGGATTTCCTAGCACGTTCAATTCACACTCTTTTTAGCCCATTCTTGCGGCATTGTATTGTGACCCGTTTGATCAGATGGTGCCATTTGATGGTATCGGTCAGGCTGGTCTATTTTGTTCACTTTGAGAGTCTTTTATCTACGCCTTTACCGATATTGCGGACACATCGCCATTGTGCCGTTATCACCACAGTCACAGCACCTGCTTTTTGTGGGTGGGTTGCTGGGTCTCTGACCGTATCTGTGCCATTCCCCTACACATTATGATTCATGATTTCTGAATTCCTCCAACGTAAAACTATATATCCTGCATTGTTCTTTGTTCGAAAACTCGAATTGCCTTTGACGAAGATGATTACCACTTGCCTTGGTTCACATAGATACAAAGAATGGACTAAATGGTCAAGGAGCTGATAATTGACAGGCAAAGAAACACAAAAATATCAGAGAAGGATGAAAAAAGAAAAAAGTTTGAGGGGGGAATAAATGAAAAGGAAAAGAGTGAATTCACAACAGAGCGCGCATATGAGGNGGANGGNNGACGGATGTGGGTCATAGTGAATCCTACGTATATCCACTTGACCCACATCGATCGCCCTTCCCCCTAGCCCCCTTCCATTTGCCCCAGTGGGCAGTAATCGCAAAGATCATTCTTTCCAGATCATGGGTGGATTATTCAGAAGAAACAGCAGGTGTCCGAACTCAAGTCGAAAAACATCAAACGATTTGATATCGAATGCAGTGGAGGGATTGAAGTGGAGGGCATAGGTGAAGTTAGGTTAGCAAGCAGGAGGTCCATACGAACGTCTTTCGTTACTTAAAGTTTGGGGGTCAACCATCTTAGACTTCAAGTAATTTCCATGGTAGCGCTATTCTGGTGGGGTTTGGCCTTGTGAAGCTGGTTCTTTGCTCTTCCGCGGTCGCCCTGGCCGTTTCTGTCCCTCCTTGCAAACAGCAATATGTTTGAGGTGTTGCTTAGCATTGTCATCAAAGACAGTTTGAGAGCAGACACAGCGGTAGTAGGGGTGGTAGAAAGGGCGTGAACATCGTCGGAGATGCCTGACATAATGGTCCCTTCGAGCATTGGTGAACTTGCATCGACATCCGAACATCTTGGTAGTGGGCGTGATGTGAGCCCGAATCTTGTAATGCCGGTCGAGATCTTTTAAGCTCTTGAAGGTCTTGGCGCACCCTTTATCACAGGGGTACTGAGACTCTTTATTGTGATTTGTCTCAATCTCTCTAGGGTACGAAGTCGTCCTCGAGGTGAGGAGATTTGTCGAGTCTGGAGATACCGATGGACTCTCAACAGACGACGTCGATATAGCGAAGAGCCGGCTAGATTCTTCAGATTCGTGTTGGAGTCCGAAAATTGATTGTCCCAGAGAAGTAGTATCTTGACTCGGAGTTGAATGGAAAAGAGCGGTTCTCGGCAAGGTCTGCAAGAACATATCAGTGTTCTCGATAACACCGATCCTGGTAAGAGGAATAGCTGGAGTATGGTTTGGTGGTCGAAGAAGGTTGGGAAATTCCTGTAATTGCTCATCGTGAGATGTGTTACTGTTCGTTGCGCAATCATCTGCCATCTGAGAAGTAATGTTTGTCTCAGGCATTGTGAAATGTCCTGGGGGGTTCAAAATTTGCATGCCGGATACTTGTGGAAGCCAGCTCTGTTCATCCCCGAAGCAAGGGGCTGCCAAGAAAGGATCTCGTAGCTCGAAGCCAAATTGATAATTAGGAATGTGGCTAAGAGGGATCAAGAAGGATGAATCTGGCATGCAGAAGTTGAAACCAGGACATTTCCCATCGGAAGATACCTGTATCCAATCATCACTGATGGACGAGGGTGCGTCGAAGAAGTTGTCGAATTTGAAGTTGGAGCTGTTGTTTGCATCTGAGGGTCCAAGCCCAGGTCGGCTTAAGTGATGATCATTGTGATGTCTCTGAATGTGGACAGCACGAGGTTGCTAATACCCCGTGCCGTTAAACCGAGTGTGGAGTTCAAATAGGTTGCCCAGGATTGTCCCCCGGGACGATAGGTGAGTTAGAATGGTGGCAATTGAAGTCAATAAAGTGTCAATCTGGGTGGTTTGTTGTAGTGGTTTGTGTGTATGTTCTTTTGGTTCAAACATTTCACATCTCATTCCGTCACATCCATTCACTGGCCAGCAGTCAGTCAGTGTTAGAGTAGTTTCCTTTGCTTGCAAGGAAGCACTAACCTTAGTCATAGTGCACACAAACAATCCACTTCGGAAAGCCTAGTCCAGTATCACGGGAAGGGAAAATAAACAAGGCAGTTCCCCCCCAACGCCCTAGGGGCAAGCCCCTTAGACCTTTAGGTGTTGCCCTGGAGTAGCCGGTGTTGATACTCCAATGGCCCGCTCCTCGATGCGGTGCGGTTTGATTCAGACATGAAACGTGAGGTTGTTGTTGTTGTTGTTGTTGTATTATTACCGTCATGAAGATAGCTACTAGAGAACTAGAGATATCTACAGAATCCCGTACGGGCAAGATGACGTGCTAGGCTGGTGTCAACAGCTGAAGAAACCTAGATACATACGGTACCCCGGGACCAGAGCATAGGCATCACAGGCCTATAGCTCAGACCTACAGTCCTAGACTGCAACCCTTCTTCCTCTTCCATCTAGCAATTAAGCGGCCCTATTTGA